>JAMKCH010037145.1:0-15151 GCA_023653785.1 Ophioderma brevispina
CTAAATGGGATAAGAATGTTGAAAAATTGCATTGCTATAGCTTAAAAACTGGTCTTTACAATACGAATCAAGATGTTATATCTTTTCCTAATAAGTGAAAAAACAAACTTATATTCTTCATATTAATGTTTTGTTTCTTAATTTTGCTAGAAAGTTCACACCAATACGGTATTTTATACAAAGCGAAATACTTGAAGTAATGTTTCCTTCATTTATGCACATTATAAAAGGAACCGGCAAACCATTTCTTATAGTATCCAATATTACCGGTATCCTTGTATAGGTTTTCCTTTCCCAGTTAATTTCGACTTGTGTACTTGTATTTTAATAACACCAATTGAATTCGTCCGGTAAAATCGGAATCGCTGAAAGGGCAACCCAATGTCATTATTCTATATTCACATTTTGTGCCATCGTATTTTCAACTGCGTCATTAATTTTCCGTTCCGTTCAATTGCTCGTCTATTCGCCTGTCAATATCAATACCCGGTCGTAAACTTTTTTTAAGAAAAAAAGGCAAAAAATTTTTTTCCCCGGAAAAAACTTTTTTCATTGAAGTTCATTATCGTTTCCTTTTCAATTTAGTTTGCGTATAGCCCCGCCTTTAAACCACCATTAAATAATGATTCTGTAGGGGATTGTTCTGCAATGTTTTTTTCTCCATGTCTCTTTCAAAACATACACAGATTTCTGCTCGTGTCGTTTTGGCCTAAAAAATTAACTAATTTTGCCAATTGTGTGTTAAATAAGAAAAAAAACATTGTAAATTCGATATAAAATATGAATGTTTCTTTTGTTTGAACTTTATCTTGGGGGGGCCCGTCTTGACTATTTTGGCTTTACAATTAAAGGCCCACTATAAGATTTCTTTAAGATGTAAACAAATCTCTGCAAGACCGTGTTGAAATGTAATAGTGTGTCGTTTTCACAAAGAACAGTAAACCGTTTGTTATGACTTAACACTATCGCAATTTAGAGGAGATGACTAAATGAGCATTTGGAATTAAAAAAAAAATGACTGATTGTGGGTTAATTCAATGGCTGGCTTCAGGGCATATAAATTATACCCTAAGACTTACTATCTACCCCCACGGGTTTACTATTAGTAACTAGATGCATCATGGTGCAAACGCCACTGCAAAAAATGAATTTTTTCGGTCCCCGTAATGTTCAATAACTCGTCTCCTGCGAGAAGACAATTACTGTAAAGTGGTACGGGCCAAAGAACTACAAGAATTCTTAGAATTAAAGACTAGAATAGCAATGCCTGTTTTTTACAGGATTTTTGGCAAATCGCCAAAACCTTTTTGTTTGGAAAGTTCGTTTTTTTGGTCAATTACGGTGCATTTTCCGGCAGCAAATTTTCAGGTAAAATGCCCGTGAATTGCCATAATATGAGAATTCACTGGGCTTTGCCAGTAAAATCCCAGCATTTTACCGTAGTTTCTACAATTAGGGAATCCGTAAAATTACGGTTCTTTTTACCGTACCCCCGAACACCTTCCTTACACGGACCAACGATTAACATAGTCCCTATATTGCCTTTAAAAAAACCTGAAAATATCACAAAACATAACCTATTTCCTAACCAACACGGTGACAATGGAATCCTTTCAATAAAAACAGCATAACATAAACATATTTTGTCCCTTCAAAACAATAACAATCCTTCATATTCAATTCGTACTTACTTTTAAGACGCCACACACACCCAGCTTACTATTCCTACCAAAACAGAACGCGCACACACAATTGAGCCGGGGCTAAACAGTTGTAGTACGAGGGGTCCGGGTACGGAAGGTTGAAAACTGAGGTCGCGAAAACATCATTCAGATGCGAAGGGTGGAAGAGAATATGCCCATTTTTAATCCCATGTACTGATTTTCAATGAGAAAAGGTGGCAGTATATTGGAATAAATGTATCGAACCAGGACCAACCTTTTTAATATACTTTTTTAAAAATATGACCAGTTAACAGCAATGTTTTTTAAACATGTTAGGGCCTGTATCTTGAAATATGTTCGGCCTGCTGTTCCACACTGGGCAATTGTTCTGTAGAGTTTTACTACTATGGGCCATAACGATTCGCAGGCATGGACTCGCAGCAACAAACGAATGACGTAGGATGTTAACTGGTCTATTATGTCACAGTAAATTTTCTATAATATGCGCGGTCAGCTTCAGAGAGGAATTTAAACATATTGAAACATGTTGATTTTTGTGGCGGGAAACCATACCATGTCTAAGCTTTGTATATAGTATCACAACCATGCATTTAGTTACAATCATAAAATTCGTCTATAAACCAACCATGTTGTTTGTAATCGTCATCATTTACTTGCTACTCCATGGTGTAGGCATAGTCGTGTGTGTGAATGAAGTGAGTCTCTGACAAGAAGAGCATTCATTGAACAATGAATAGTGTGTATGTGTTTGTATGGTGATCATTGAGAACAGCAGGTGAGTGTATACAAAGTGAATGGTTTGAATAGGAGTACTAAGATTGGTGAGTATTGAAAATGTGAGTGTAAGACAATGGACTTGAGTTCATAGTTGAGTACTCAGTTTTAATAAAAACGATAAAAACTTTATCATTATAAGATAACGTTAAATGTAAACCCACAATATATCAAAATAAATGTAAAATTGGTTCTTGATCATAAATATTAAATTTCAAATGTATACAAATACCAGTAAGTAAATAATATGGTCGTTAATCAGATCCATTATTCTTCAACATTAATGCCATGGGGAAAAAGAGTTCTCAGTTTATTGATCCACACGGATTCTCGTCTTCTGATAATATATTTTTCCTTCCTTTTAATGAGTTCGATGCCCATGAATGAGATGTCATCGAAGCTATGGTCAGGCATATTGAAATGCTTTCTCATTGGCAATTTCTTACCCTTGGCGGTATTATAGTATTTGATATCTGTTTTGTGGTGAGCAAATCTCTTTTCTCATTTCTTTTCAAATGAGAACAATAAGGACTCTGAATATATTCCAAATATTTTCCGTGAAAAAAGCTCTTGGACTCCAAAAAAACTGTAGTGCACGTCCTTCAATCTTTCATGAGAGTCTGATCAAAGATGTTGAGAAGGCCAAAATGACAAGGCGCAGAAAAGACAATATCAATAAAGGTGAACAACAGGCTCTTAGACAACTCCGTAAGAACTCTAGTAATAAAACCTGCCGATAAGGGCGGTGCAATTGTAATGAGGAACAGAAATGATTACATTGAAAAGGGAGAAGAACATCTTACTGATACATCCACATATCAGATCCTCACGAGAGATCCAATTAAACAACATATTAAAAAAAATCAGAAGGCGATACATGAATCCGATATTCAGGAAGAAACAAAACAATATCTCAAAAACAAAACCGGCAATACCACAGTCATGTATTTTCTCCCTAAAATTAACAAACCAGGTGTTCCTTTTCGTCCATTTTTTTCTGGCATCAATTGTCATACAGTGGAAATTTCCAAACTCATTGATCTTCACTTACGACCGTTGGTGGCTAAACAACATTCATACTTACAAGATACTACAGCATTCATCAACTTTATCAATGATAATAACTCCACCGGATCCTTACCACAAAATGCCATATTGGTCTCGACTGATGTGAGTTCACTTTACACCAACGTCCCTCATAAGGAAGGCCTTCAGGCTTGTAAGAAAGCACTTCAAACACGCACCAATTCTGTTCCACCCAATGATCATCTTATCCGCCTTCTAGAACTTGTTCTTAAGCTCAACCATTTTGAATTTAACGGTAAATATTACCTGCAAATTGAGGGTACAGCTATGGGTCACCAACAGCGCCCTCATATGCCAATACGTTCCTGGGCAATTTAGAACAGCGCATGCTTGAATCAGCTCAATGTCAGCCTGCATGTTGGAAACGTTTTATTGATGATATATTTTTATTTGGACCGGTGTGGCAGGAGATATAGTCCTCCGGGCTCACAGTCCGGGAACAATGGTGAACAATAGGGCAATCGATTCAGTTGACTCTTCATGCAACATTAGTTTCACGCTTTATTCCGTTGTCGTCTATGGAGCCCGGACTATGATACCTGCCGGACTATGATTACTTGTACACCGGTTCAGAGGAGAGTCTTTATAAATTGTTCAGAATCCATCTCAATGCCTTCATTCTTCCATAAATTCACTGTTGATTCGTTAACTAATCAAGTTCCCTTTTTGGATGTCTTAGTGGAAGTAGACAAGGGACCCTCAAAACACAACTCTAGCAGCAACCACAGATGCTCAATTTGTACCTCGTCCCAATCTCTTCTCATTCCTAAAATTAAACATCATACGATATTAGTCAAACACTTCGTATCAGACGTATTTGCTCAGACGAGGCCGACACCAAACGGCATCTTGAAGCGTAGAGGACATCTGGACAAAAGATGCTACGACAAGCTAATTTAAGTTTTCATCCGCTATTGAACGAGGAAAATCAATGGATCGTCAATCCCTCCTAGAATTCAAAATAAAACATTACTCTGGAACGAGTACCCCTCGTAGTTACATATGACATTAGACTCTGCCAGGCTCCCAACTCTTCAAGTTAACAATCATGTGACAGAACACGGGTTCATTGCCCCCCCCTTGTTCCATCCCCGAATGTCATAAATTCATAACTACAGGCAACAATTTACCAGCTTCGATTACTAAACAAAGTTTTCCCATCACTGACCGTATCCATTGCAAAATGGAATGATGATATATCTCATCACTTGTAAAAAGTGTTCAAAATTGTTTTGTAGAAGACCACCAACTTTATACGAGAATTTGCTACCCCAAACAGACATCAATACTAGATAGCGCCAAGGGTACGAAATTGCCAATGGGAAAACATTTTAAAATGTTCGACCATAGCTTCGATGAAATATCGGATCATGGGCATCGAACTCATTAAAAGGAATGTAGAATATATTTCAGAAGACGAGAATCCTTCTGGATCAATAAATTGAAAACTCTCTCCCCATGGCATTAATGTTGAAGAATAATGGATCTGATTATTAACGACCATATTATTTCTTATTGGTATTTGTAATACATTGAAATTTAATATGATTGATCCAGACCAATTTTACTTTATTTTTGATCTATTGTGGGTTTATATTCAACTTTATCTAATAATGATAAAGTTGAATAGAAACCCCTCAATTATTCAACTTTATCTAATAATGATAACAGATTTATCGTTTTTATTAAAACTGAGTACTCAACTATATGAGCTCAAGTCCATGTTCTTACACTCACATTTTCAATACTCACCAATCTTAGTACTCCTATTCAAACCATTCACTCTGTCTACTCACCTGTTCTCAATGATCACCATACAAACACATACTATTCAGTGTTCAACCATGGAGGTAGGAGAGAAGGAGAAAGCTCTACCCTAATGCATTCCGCAACGCCGATTATCCCAATTATATCACTTGGCAACTCATTAGTCGTGTCCACATGTGTAGTTATTAATTAATCCCGGTATTAACTTACGGCGATGGAAATTTAAAAAAACAAATCCACTACTCCCTCACGCCTATTGTACCCTATTGTAATCGTCTCCACAGCGGTCGGACATAAGTCACTTAGGTCAAATCCTTCACACCTCTAATATGTCAGTAGAACAGAGGTTACCCTTGTTTTTGTTAACACTGGTCACAGTTAAGTCCGACAGAGCATGTCCACACGTAATTACTAATACCGGTCGTAAAGTTACGACCGGACTTAACCCTGATCTTCTTCGGCATTAAATCGTCGGACTTAACCTAGTCAAGTCCGATAGAGTGCGCTCACACGGCAAAATTTATATCAAACACTATAACCGATCGATTTAGGTCCCGTATTTAAATGACTTATGTCCGACCGCATGTGAGACGATTACAATAGGGTACAATAGGCGTGAGGGGAATTAGTGGATTTGTTTTTTTTAATTCCAGCGGTATTAGTTAATACCGGTAATAAACGTCGTGTGGACACGACTATTGTAAAAGCATAGACCAACAAAGGGCGCTTCTCGGCAGGGAGTAGTAAGTACTCTTTTATGTTCCATGATCATCGCCGACAGAAGCAGGGCACGCTCAGTTGAACAAGATATGACCTGTGCGCAGAAAGGTATATCCCCGATGCGCAGTGGTTTGTTTACATGAGGAGACGAAAACAAAGAGGTTGAGTCGATTACAGCCGAAATTCTGAGTATTTCAGTCCAAAAAATTGGATGTTTTGTAACGCCGTATTTCTTAAAGTATGATATTTGGAAACGAAATCTAACTTGAATTGGGAAGAAAAATGCCTTATCTAAACAATGACACCAAACTTGACAGTGCCCGAAGTTGCCCGTTTTCTCAATTTTGTCCCAAAGTTGGTCATATTTACCACAGCATTGTAATGTTAGTTAAGCAGATAATGGTAAAAATTGTGCATTTTGTTTGTAAAAGCATGAAATTTGGCAGAGAGGTAGAGAATTAAATTTGGAAAACAATTGGATATGGAACCACCTGCACAGGTCAAGTTCAATGTTACCTAGAGTTCACAAAAGGTCAAATGAGGTCAAAATACATTAAAGCATGCAGAATAAGGTTGCATAACTCTAACACATCATAAACATTTTCATAGATCTATTTGTGACATACATTTCGACTTAATCAAAGAGGGTCTTCTTCATTTAAAGGGACACGAGGAGATTTTCTGAGGATACAAATTTGTATAAATTTGCACTTTGTTGTAGAATACCAACCGAGGACATTTCGTAGGTTTATTGAACACTGTCCTGATCGGCCCCATCGGAATATCTGTCCATGCACAACAGAAAATACAAAAACATATTATTCACCCTGAAGTGGCTTTTACGCTTATTCCCTACAGGTTTGATTAATATATTGGTAAAATTGTTCTTTTAAAAAATGGGAAATGTGAGGGGCATATTTTGCTGAAAAGTTCCTCTTATCTTCCTTTACGCTTAAACATTAATCATAACCATGAACATTTCGTTGAAGAGATACAGGGACATCGCTCACTGGGGATACATTTCGGTGAATTTTTTGAAAATGCTACAATTTCATATCACATTTTAATCACCAAAACCACAAAAATAGAACCATCAGATTTATAGATGTTTATACTTTTTTACACTGTAGACGGTCACCATTTAAAGGGAAATCATAGTGCTGTGTCTGGGGGGTCATGAATACATAGTTTTGGGGCATGATGGGGTAGCAGGTCAAAATGGCCAGGTTTTAAGAGCCATCCCCAATTTTTAAAGAATTTTGAGATTTTTCACAGTTTTGCATTTGTAAACTGGCTAGTAAAGTCAAGTGAATATTAGCTCGAAAATGTTCTATGTGTCACAAACGAAGGAATTTTGTAATTAGAATAATTATTATTCCTTTTCAACGGCTGCTGGAAATAGCCGGGAAACAGCGCCATGTACGTGTCTACGCTCATCCATTAGTTGTTTTATTAGTTCAGGCAGGTCAAGTTAGAGGTTATTTTCTCAAGGTGGCACTATTTCATCATGGACGGACATAAACGTAGCATTTCTAGCTCTGCCGTTAAGTCCAATCTGGGATCCCAATTCTAATGACAAAATCGCTTATTTTATGATAAATACACATTTTTAGCATTCTCGTTCGCATGTATAGTTCCCTAGACAATTACCAACGTAACTCTGCCAAAATATCAAATTTTGGAAATTGGGGGCGCTCTTCAAAAAATGTGTCATCATTGCTCGATACCCCCCAAAAAACCATTTCTGGTGCTACCACTGTTCAGAGAAGCGTTTTAAATGATTGAGGTTTGACTTTTATTGGGTGCTTTGCTCCCCCCCCCCCCAAAAAAAAAAGAATATTGCTGAAGTAAGTTAATATGCGAATCCCCTTCTTCATCCCGACAGTATCCGCTCTGTGAAATGTTGCCCCAGCCCCCTTGCCCAGCAAGATGTGTTGAAAACCAAAATGTCAAAAATAAATTGATATAGGGCCAGGCCTAGCCCTAGGCCTACTCGTTGAATATGCTCTATTGATAACAGAATTTATTCATCTGTATATTTCCTAAAACATAAATGCTATAAAATAGATTTTGATTACATTGCAAATAACAACGTACTACGAGATCAATGTTAATGCTGAACGCATATGCATCAACATTGCATCGATGTACATTACAATGCTGTGGTAAATATGGCAATGGGACATCCATTTTAACAATCGCCAAGGGTCTCATATTTCACTAAAATGTGGCCAACTTCGGGACAAAATTGAAAAAACGGGCAACTTCGGGCACTGTCAAGTTTGGTGTCATTGTTTAGTACGGCATTTAATCTTGCGCAATATCCAGTTGATTTTTTTCTCCAAATATCATACTTTAAGAAATACGGCGTTACAAATCATTCAAGTTTTTTTTTAAAAGTAAAAGTACGAGTAAAACTAAGAATCAATAACTCATCTTAGGAACATGCTTATCTCCTACTTTTAATAAATGACCTCAAATGATCGCAAATGACCCCAAATGATCTTGTTTTAAAACCTTTGAAGATTATTGACTTGACGTGGTTCATTCCAAAAATAATCATAATCATATTTAATAATTGTAAACCTTTATGCCAGTTTCATGCTTTTATAAAGAAATGCCCAATTCTTACAATATATGTCGCTATCTGCTTAACTATGTACATCGATGCAATGTTGATGCACACGCATTCAGCATCAATATTGATCTCGTGTTGTATTGTACCAATACAATATTTTACGACCTGTTTTTACGAGCGCGGCGATGATCATCGGTCAAAGGGATTTGGGAAGAGCTTTCCCCTTCTCTCCTACCTCCATGGTTTAACGAATGCTCTTCTTGCCAGAGACTCAATCAGTCATTCACACATACTACTATGCCTACCCCATGGAGTAGCCAGTAAATGATAACCATTACAACAAAATTGGTATATTTCATAGACTTAGACGAACTTTTATGATTATAACTAAAATTCATTGGTTTTGTTTGAATATACATGGTTTGTTTATCCTGCCAAACCATCAAACATGTTTTCATTTAAATCCGCTCTGAGCTGAGCCGTAATTTATCATAGAAAATGGTAATGTTACCATTAATATTTTTAAAATATATTAAAGGTTGGTCTTGGTCGATTACATTTATTGTTATTCAATTGTATAGATAATTACTGTGATGAGACGTTTTTTTTTGTTCGGGTAGTCTTTCACAACACCAAATGGATTTTTTAAAATTTTAGAATAATTATTTTTAGTAATTATTATTTATCGTTGCAAAAATTGTGTGTTTTGTGTAATTTTTAGATATTCTGATGAAGAACATATAGTTCGAAAGTTAAATAAATGTCCATGTTTGGCTACTAGTACTTGGGGAAATGACTGGATGTTTTGGTTTAGTTTTTTTTTTTCATATACAATTTTGACACCAAGGTGTTTCCAATACAGAATTCATGGAGAATCTGAAAATCATTGGGTGTCATTTTTTAAAATGTGTTCTTGGGGGTTTTATAAGGGGGAAAATTGTAGCCGGGGTAAACAATAAACGTGTTTTAAAATTGTTTTTAAAATTATACCAGTCTGTTTGGCTGCTCATAAGTTTCTTAACAATGTTACAGGTTTTGCCAATTTACGACCTATTGTTTTAGTACAATAGGCTCAAGAAAGTTCAAGGTCAGTATTTATAGAATGGTCCGATTTGTGAACTGGTTTTAATCGTTCTTTGGCCCATACTAAATAAGAAAATGTAATAGATTCTTGGGTTTCACCTTTCAAGTGAGACTTTAGAGATATGACTAGTGGGTCTCCGTAGACCCTGTGTACCACGGCCATATTTGCCCCTTAATTATTATCAAAAAACCCTGGTTTCATTGACAACGCGAACCCTTTATATTTTTGGCGTCTGTACGTAAGACGGAACACTTTGGTTGGCACCGTTTTTAGAACAACCGATGAATCTGAAAATTTACCCCCTTGTTGACCTTTACCGCGTTATATACCTTGTAACTCTTGTACTCTAACACTCAGTAGGGCAACTTACTATACCTTCTTTTCTGCCATCCGAAAAGGGTTACTGAACATGATGGTATCTTTAAAACACATTTTACCCCTTTTATATTTTCCCCTGTCTAAACCATTGTAAGCTTGGGCCCCCCCCTAAATTCATCCAAGAACCATTTAAACAAAATGACCCCATGATTCCGGTAATCCTCATACATTTGATTTAGAAAAAGCCCTTGGTTGCACGATTGTATATGAATTTTTCACACAAATACAGTTCCACATGTCTATACCTCCATCTTTCGTCGTATCATTTTCGTATCATATCGTATGATATTTCGTATCATTACTTACAGTGCTAACGCAGCACCATATTATCTATATATATATATATATATATATAATATATATATATAATATCTATATATAAGAATAGTGATATATATATAATATAATAATATATATATAGTTGCTTCGTATCACTGTAAAATATACGGCATGTGCCAAGAAGTAGGATGGCGCAGTGCTGAGTGATAACTGGTAGTTTTTGTACGACGTTTCGAGTAAAACTCTTTGACAAGTACATACAACAACACAAATTGACAGCAACCAGTCCAATTGTAATGTGAACAAACAGTCAGTGGTGTCACGAAGACGCAGAAAAGGAGCACACAACAGGACTGATGACTAGTCAAGGAGCCAGTCGCATGTAAAAATATCACATTTTGACGTTAATGACGCATATATATTACATTATATTATATATAATTATTTTAGGTTTTTTCTTTTTTTAAGTTTTTAGTTTTTTTTGTGGGGGTTTTTATAAAATATAATATTATTATTTGTGGGCGTCGTGGTGTTTTTAGAAATACATAATATGTACCACTCTTGTTTCAAATCTTAAAACAAACTTCACACAATGAAAACAAAAACTCTAGAGTCAATATCATGAATATAGTTCCACTTTTCTTTGTATGGTTTCCATTGGATCCCCAATTTTGAGATCACGTCGTGTCAAGGAAAAAGACTGAGTATCTCCTAAATAAAAAAAAAACATCTTTCAAAGAGTAAAAAAGGAGTGCAAAATCGCCGCCGCCGCATAGAGCTAAATCTAATCTTAAAAGCTACGCGCGAGGGAAGCAGAATCAAACTTTGGGGGGGGGAGGGGCTTAAGCGTTTGTCAACAAATGGTTTAGGCAGTTATTTGAATAAGCGTTGGTATTACGTGCGTTCATCAAGTTTTAAAAAACTAAACCAACCCAAAACAACAAAAGAATAGACCGTCGGACTATACAAGCGACACACACCGGAGTATATTAACATAAAACAACTACCCTTTGTTTAACGCGGCCGATAGATTGGGGATTGTAACCTCTTTACCAACTTTTAGTCAGGTTCACTATGTTAAAATATTACTATTCGTTGGCTTTTTATGGAGATTTGTAATTTTTGCATTTTTCTAAAGTTCAGCCGTCACAGAGAGAGAAAAATCAATGTTGGCATTTTTTTTTAAATCGCATATAAGTCGGTCATCTTGGATTCAATATGGCCGCCATTTAGAACCTATAATATGCTATATCTTGGCCTTTAAAGCACCTAGAAATGTATGCCACAATCTTAACTTATGTTGGAGGGGTTTAATTCACTGCGACAACATTAGCACATAATGGCTGTGCGGCCATCTTGAAATTCAAAATGGCAGCCAAGGGAAGTTATTTTGCCATACCTGTCTCTGAGACTAGTAGAGGCATGGTTATAGCATCTGTACCCACATAGGGTCCAAAAATCCAATGAGAACATTAATAACAACAATGGACCATGTGGATGTGGAAGCTTTGGCGGCCATTTTTAAAATGGGAAGACATTTTTTGCCCATATTCCGGTCTCTAATACTAGTAAATTCATTATTCTAATAGCCCCAGGCTAATACCCATGTTTATAAGGTCAGGAATCTAATAGCATTTGTTAACAACAACGGATATAAATTGGACGTGGGAGCCCATCTTGGAATTTCAAAATGGCAGCCAAGTACGGTTTTGGCCTACAAAAGGTATGCGAAAGACATAGTAGTGCATCTCATTTGTCCCCAAGACATACTTCAGTCGCACGCGAGCCGTAACGTTGCGCAATACAGAAGTTATGACTCCAAGATCAAGTGTTACGGATGCTCACGCGCAGAAATCGCGGGCCTTCTAATGATGTTTGCCTTCCACTAAAGTGTGCATGTAAAAAAAGCACAAATCATTAATGCAATCATGCCAATGGAGGGCCCTGATTAAGCTTCCGGAAAGAACCAAATGATACGGGGCAAATAAAGGCCAACACAAATTTCAAAAGCAATATAGCATCTAAATGCTCCTCTCCCGAAGAGTAGAGTGTGTCCAAAAAGTGTCTCAAATTGATTGCTCTAGTTACTACATGTATAGTGATGAAATGCGTAAATAAAATTGATAATCAGAATTTTTCGCCTTTCGTTACTTTTTCAAAACAACCACAGAGTTCAATTTGCTTATAAATGCATAGGAAGTTTCATGTAACTACCAATTTAACGCCCCTGCATTAGTTGTTAAAGCCCAACGTAGACATGCATGTGTAAAACTTGACTGTTTTTTTTTCATGCAAATATAATTTTTATCTGTGAATTCGGTTTCCTGATGTAGATTTGATTCCCTAGGTCAATACTTTAATAGCAACATAGCAGGCCCACTTTCCGGTAGACGTTTCATATAGAACTCACATGGATGTACATGAGGTATTGCAATTGATTCCGTCATGCGCTGTATGACGTTGTGCAGTAGCGCTTGACGGAATGAATGCCAATACCTCCTTGATCCATTGGACTTTTGACAATTATAACATTAGCAATTTTATATTTAGATCATATTCGCACTATCCTTTGCGGGTAACGAAAAAACTTATTCTCGTTCATTCAGATGTACGCGGTAATGTAATCAACTTTCTTAAAGAAAAATATCACATTATTTGAAATGGTCTTAATATACTTTATACAAGAAACCAATATTTGTTCGACACAATCATTTCAGCAAAGTCTGACACCATAGAAATACCAAGTTTTGGAAGGTATATACGATGCATACATGTTCCTTGATATTGAGCAGTAAGTCGCTCTCAAGTGATGCTATTTCTAGTTCCTAGTAGAAGTTGTAACTTATGGTGATCCGTGCATTATCTGATGACCCGCGTGCATTATCCAATGACCCCTGCATTATATGACAGGCACTAATGCATTCGTGAAAAATAATTCACGCTGAAAACAATAGATAATTTAGCACGAGAAGTGTATCAATACATACCTAATGACTAATGGGCTTGTTGATAACCCAAAAGAAAGGTGTAGTGGTGATTGTCACGCTCAGTTGGCTACAATCCCTTGGCTTCAGAGTACCGATTCAAAAACTGAGATAAGATATAGTAACACTGTCAAATCGAAGAGTCCACATAATCTTGAAGTTGATGAAACAAGTACTAAATGAATAAACTTAAAGCAATTAATATATGTTCCACGAAGGCATGTTAGCAAAATACCTACAACAGTTCAAGTCTTCGGTCTGAAGTTACTCCACCATTAGCGTATCAGCGATAGACAGGAATGATTAGTTTTGGTTGAAGTACCATCATCTGGATTCCAGCGTAGGAAAACCACAGTCGACCACTACGACCGTCTGGTTACCATACAACACCGCTTCCAACATTTCCTGGTTCGAATTATGGCTATTGAAGAAGGGAAGTCTTAACTACTATTCGGCCGAATTCTGCAACCAGAACAGTGGGGATTTTCCTCTGGTCTCAATATCTTTCTACTACGGTATATTATCCCACAGAAATAAAATAGGTAAAGGGACTGACTGACCTGTGTATACAGGAACGGAGTACCAAGAGCTCTTCGGAGTACCAATCTCTCTTTCAAAGCGAATGGGCCAGACTCCACCATATATTGTTTCTGTAGGGGGATCGCTACACCTCTATAGTGAGTCTTTTACTTTCCCAACATTGAATAATGCCGGATTCCATTTATACACCTGGATAGAGAGGAGTAATTGAGATAAAGCGCTTTACTCAATGGGGGAGAAACATACTGGCCACAGCGGGGCTCTAACTCACAACCTTTTGGCCTGGGCGCTTTATCCACTGGACCACATGTGCCATCATACACAAATATCATCAGCCTTTTTGTCTGTCCACTGTTGGACGAAAGCCTCAACATGTTTCCATGTTGGATTTCGGCCTACCCTTCCACGCTGGCCTAGTGCGGGTTGGAAGGGACCCTGGTACCTAGACTAATGTGTGCAGGTAACATACCCGGGATGGTCCCCTACTCTTTTCGATAAGGTCTGCAACTTTTTACGTGTTCTGGAATTACTCCCCTGATGCACGGGACCAACAGCTTTACATGACTCTCCGAACTTTGAGGCACCGGACACCCATTGCATACGCCTGCACATTTTACGCAATGGGTGGGAGCGAGGAGAAATTCCATAATCACACTGCTGCGCAATTATGCAATTTCCGACCTTATAGGAACTATTTGAGTATGACCAAGAAATCCGACTCTCCGGGGCTCGAACCAGGGCCGCTCGGTCGATCTTATACGCTGCCGACGGTTCAGTACCTTAGACCGCTCGGCCAACCCTCGCCCTCTGGTATATTACCCACACAGAAATACTGCTACCAATTATACAGCTACGTGACTGGAACTTTATCGAAGAATCATAACCAACATACCAGATCATGAATCATTGAAGCAAAACCAGTTTTCAACAAAAGGAATCAAGCGCGCCTGCAAAACTAAGCAATATCAACTTGAAAAGCCTTCAACTTAAGCCAGGTCAAGACATGGAGCAAGCTCGAATTCATGTCAGCCAGGCTCTTTAAGCATGTTGGTCCGTATCGAAGAGCAAAGGGAAAAACACAATAATGAATGAAAGGATGCGACTCCCAACAATTTTAACAAATTCCTGTCGGCCTTTAGGCAAAGAATAGAAAATACTAATTCCAAACTCGAATGCCACTACAACCTGAAACAAGACCAAGAGTAGTCAGTATTAATTTAATAAACAATGTGGTATAAAACAAAGGATTGTACTAACGAAATATGCCGTACTTTCT
>JAMKCH010037146.1:0-14512 GCA_023653785.1 Ophioderma brevispina
ACAGTGCAAAAGAACGTCACATTCACTGTTAAATTACCCATCGCTCAACTCAGCGATCATGCAAAGACACAGCTATCACAATATATGTTTGTAAAGCACAATACCAATCCATTCAGCTTTGAGATGTATATTCCTCTTTAAAACATAATGTTTTTGCCGATTTCTTTCCTCTACTTACTACTAATTCTACTATTACAATCATTTTCATAGTTGCACAATGGTACAGTGGGTAATGTGATTGCACCAGAGAGAGAATTACTGATGCCGCCAAAACGCTGTGAAACAACTGTTTTGATGGCTGGTACAACCTGGAATTACGTACTTTTGCTAGACACACCCTTCTGCCAAAACTTAACCGCATCAATTCTCAAAGGAAGACCATCTAAAATAACTAAATGGCAAGAACCGTACTTAATGCAGGAAGGTTTGTTTCCAAGTATATAACATTCTTCATTAAAATAATTGAGTAAATGCATAATCACAACAGGATATCCCTCAGGACTTAACAGTTTGCATGCATGCCATCCAAACTTTAATACTAGTGGGTTTTAAGATGGCTCCACAAATGGCTGCATGTTGTTTGGGAAGCTCTCTTGAGTTAAACAGCCTCCATAATTGCCTTGAAATAAACCAAATTCAAATCTATCAATGATTAAAATGTGCATTCTCTCAGCTGTATTTTGCTTTTTATTTGTTGAAAACCCAACATTCAGTTCCAATTTAGAGCAAAATTAATAAAAAACACACAAAAAATATTTAGGTGATGCAGGAGTTTTCCTATTCAAATACATGTAAAATTATCCCACCAGGTGCTATTTAAGGCCAGATCTATAAAAATTAGTATATACTGTGTGCTGTGTTTTAGGACCATTTGTGCTGTTGAGCTAGGGTCGAAAGGGTTAAGAATTGTGACCCCCAAAATAGGTTGTGTTGGCATTCAAATTAGGTGAATTTTTATTTACAGCCAATTCAACAGAATCACTTACTTCTGAATTGTAAAAACAAATCGTATTGAAATAGACTGCAAGATAATCAATCACACCACACTATGTCAAATAGCTCAGAGCCTATCTGTTGCCAACCACGTAAGTACCTTGGTTTTACTACGGCATCTTACAAATCTCCTTCCACTTTAATTGGCAGATGAGTTTTATCCTTACCAAGGACCCCAAGAGCACAATGGTACATTCAATCTTCCTGATTTGTGAATTTAGGGATTGTGGTGGGATTTTGAATTAGCACTAGCATCTCAGAGGGTGTATAGATTTTCAAGTCTGGATGTGATGACGTCCAATGTAACTTTGCATGCATGATTATCTATTTTAACCCTTTCCTTTCAGTCCTGGCAAGATTCCTGTTCAGTTATAACCCATAAAGTCAGTGGCTTTTAGAGATGACTGACTGCAGGTCATTTTGGGAAGGATTTGTTGGAGTTATGCTATTACAAACACCATCCGAGATCATAGAGGCCGTCAACAGGTCTCGCCATGCAAAACTCTCACTTCCCGTCCTGGGCTTTTTTCTCTCCAGTTGGTGTTTCGTGTATTCCCATGTATCTTCAATCTTTCATGCTAATATCAAATATGGTCGTGATGAAAAATGCTAATTTGAAATTCTTGAAAAAACCAAAAAAATGAAAATTTTCATCAATGCAGGACTACTACTAACTGTCTATAGTGCTCAAAGGGTTAAAAGCAAAATGGCTGTATATGCTGCAACGCTGGAAGTGATATACTTGGCATTCATACTACGATTTATGGAAGCAAGGGGTGACATCCACTGAAGTTGGAATATGCTTGGTAAAGTTACAATCTAAAAAAAAAAATATTTGCCACACTTCACGCAAATTTCAAGTAGTCCCCATGCCACAAAAAGACTGTAGATCGGAATTGGGCACATCCATTGTAGAAAGCAGATGTTCTAAAACCCCTTTACCATATAGGCCTTCCCACTCGTCTCCCTACCGAATATGTTTTGGGGGACCTGGCGAGGCTCAGATCAACAATACCTTGGGAGAAAGGGTTCAACATCAGATTTTTTATTTAAGTCAAACACAGACCAAGGAGCAGGTCCGGGATGTTGACATTGAATTTCCCCCGAGAACCAGGATCCGCTTTTTTTCACGACCAGGGGAACCCAGCTTAAAACAAAAGCCTGAGAGGGTTTTACTTTTTGCCTTACATATTTTTTCCTTCCTTGCAATCATACAAAAGTATGGGCAAAAAAAAATTTGATGATTGTAGAATCTGCACATAAACCATTTCAATTCATAAATATTTGTCGAAAGCTAACCTCAATTTTACATTACTTGACTACGCCTCGCACGCCTTGCACTTTAAATCAACACATCAAAATAAAAGCATACTGGAAAATTGTTATTGATCAAACATGTGAAAGGTTTGACCAACTTCAAAATACAAAAGCCTAAATGTGGGGATATGACCAAAACAATCTGCATTTCTGCAAGAATCTCAGATGAATAGAGTACGATAGTTTACCTTTGCTGTGTGTTTCATCATCAAGGCATCTCCCTTTCCTAATAATCCTTATTTGCATGCAAGGCAATACTTACCAACCCTTTGTATAGTAAACCAGTACCCTTACTAAGGTTTCCCATGTTGCATTCTGCTAATTAACGTTTATCCCTCTGTGGTGCAGAGTTTGAACTAGATTATTTAAATTCTACATCTTACATTATGCTTAATAATTTCACCGAAGGGCTTAATGTACTATACAAGCTTTACAAGCATCTTGCAAAGCATAGCAAAATTCAATTTGAAAAATCTAGGAGGGTGCAACTAACTATTTTCAAATAGGCCAGTGTCTCTTTAAAAGGAAAAGGCCTAGGTGGGTATGCAATATCCACAAATCCAAACGATTGCCTCTTGTCATCAGGAGCTATAGTGTAACACCACAACACCAATGACTTTTGTGAAAACCCTCTTACAGGATTCTCTTTTTTTTGCCCCCTGTATAATGTTAAAGTGCCTGATTGAAATTCAGAGCCTTTCCTCAATTATAAACAAGTACTGTTTTCACAATCACTCCCCTGGCTGTCAGACCATATTCCTTGGGAAATGTAAACCTCCTAATTTATGTAAGTGCGAATATGCATATGCACTTGCATGTATGCATGCATTGTAACATTGTTGTATTAACCATCATGTGAGTGCAAGAACGTTGTAAGTGCAATAGCTGCCATGTGATCATCTGTGTGATGCCATGTAGGCATGAGCTACTAAACATGTAACTCTATGGAATAAGAATAACTTCTCAATCTATTTTACCTTGAATCAGTAGCTCTTGAAATGGCTCAGATAACACAGAACCAATTCAAGATCCACAGAACCATTTCAAGAACCACAGACCAAAGAGTTGGCATAATATTATGTTTGATGGGAATTTCTGACAAATGGCAGCTATTGACCTTCTTGTACTAACATGACGAAATCAGGTTGTTAATGTAATGGCGTGCACAAAACCCTTCGAGTACAGGCCTGCCCATTGGTCACAATGCAACCTAAGTATTTTTTTAGCCAATTAGCAACAACGATAAGAATTACAGTAGGATTAAAGATGGTTACAGCTTAATATGTGGAAGCTGCATGCCAATTGGTTATTGAAAAGAATATGTGATGTAATTAGCCAATCAGAAATGCTGTATGAAAAGCAGATAGTGCTTCAAGGAAAGAGTTACCCCCTTTAAAATTATACAGGAAACAAATTATTTTGTTATTTATGGCCTTACACTAACAAATACTCTAACGAACAAATACTCTAACCCTAAGGCCAGAAATAAAAAGGAAGTTGTTACGTGTAAAACTTCAAAGGGGTACATATGGAACTCTTGCCTGCTTCAATTTTCTGAGATTTTTCCTTATCTACAGCTGTAACTTGATCCAAGTCAGAGGAGTTTCAACTTGTCATTTATGCATTGGAGATTTAGGCCAATTGATGGTCAGATTATAGGGTACAATTCAACGGGGTGCATGCATTCATCAAAGAAAATGGATGTCTGCAACTTCACTTAGTATGCTAAATGGTTTCGAAGGTCCTCATTGGAAAACACATTTTTAAAAAGATTTTAATTTAAACAAGAATAGTCTTTAAAAAAGACAACCATCACTTAGTGAGGATGTTAGTACTTAATATGTTAGTGTAAATACTCAAAGACCCCATTTTTGGAAAATTTCACACTGTACTTTGGCCAATTTGCTCCAATTTTCAAGAAATAAGCCTGTCCCCTGTTCATCATTCACAAAAAATCTCATGAAAGTGTTAGTATTTCATTTTCTTTAATTTATACAGTCTGAGCTGGGTTATTTTTTGGTAAAAGAGTAAGTGAACAAATATTTCAGTCAACTACAGTTGTCACAAGGACTTCCATATAGCCAGCAAATCCCTGCACTAATTGTGGAACATTGTGGGTAGTTTATCAATCAAATAGATCCTAAATATTTTAACCACAGCCCATTGCACCGAGATTACAAATTCAAACTTACAGGAAACAGGTTTTAATTTATCAATGCTTGTGTTTTCTGGGCAATGTACACATAATGATACACTCAAGACCATGGGTCAGATCATCCATTACATGTCAATGAACTGAGAACTTATCCACTGTGATGGGTGGACTGTTATCCAATCAAAAGTTTTGTTTCTAGCTACTTAGGAAATGTAAATGAATTTCCTAGTAGGCATATACCATGTCCTTAATTCTTAAAATAATGGGAACCAGAGGACTTTGTACTGCTACATGAGACAACCACCCACCTCTGTGCATGACTGTGATATGCAGCCAATCATTTGCTTGCTGCACATATGCTAGGGTAACTTACAATGCTGTGGCTTTTATACACTCCAATTTTATACCATCTCCAATGGAAAAATGTTCCCAATCACCCAGCAATCAGTCCAGCAATATCCAGCACCAGGGTACAGAGCAAGGAAATTAGCCTAAACTGACTGATTAGAATGTTTTTTCCTTTAAACCGTGTGGTGCGCATACTAAATGCCAATGGCTGGAATGGACAGCCACCTCAAAACTGAGTGATTGGCATGATAAAATTTATGCAGATAAACACGGAACATTTTCAATCCAATAAAAATTATACAGTTTACTAAAATCATCACTGCTGTGCACCTTTTATGTTGCACAGCCATGAAATGTGCATGCTATGCTTGGAATCACAGCTTTATATGCACAAAAATAAAGGCGGCATAACTGAAACGCTTACAGGAATGCAAAACCACAGTGTGACATCACCTGCAACTTAAGGACAGTGTCAACCTTGAGCTTCAGAGTATCTATTTTGGTTTGTAACTTTGCAAATATTTGATTATTGTATGTAAGAGTATACATTTCTAGAAAGAAAATTGGACGATGAACCCGATGGTGGCATCAGATTAATGTAAAACTTTCCGTATTTTGAGAAAAATACTAAAAAAACATGGTTTTGCCCCAAAATTTTCAGACAGCATAACAAAAACAATTTAAATTTTCATGATTTCTTATGTTATTTTTTAGAAACAAGACAAATTTGTCTAGGGACATTTTTTTCATTTTTTAAAAATAGAGACTACTTTTCGAAATATAAGGAAAAATGTCAAAAAAGTGTGATTTCCACTTTTCTTTTCCAAAATTTGAGTATATATTGGAGAATATCTTTAGAAAAATGAAAAATTGAGAAAACCGTTCCTAGAGAAGACCGATTGCTATCGTAGGAAAGTTAAACCTTACCTTTTACTTCGGTATTTTTGGAGTTATCTTGTCTGAAAATTTGCCAAATTTTGCGAAAATTGAACATTGA
Source organism: Ophioderma brevispina (assembly GCA_023653785.1). Classification (NCBI taxonomy): domain Eukaryota; kingdom Metazoa; phylum Echinodermata; class Ophiuroidea; order Amphilepidida; family Ophiodermatidae; genus Ophioderma; species Ophioderma brevispina. The sequence goes on from JAMKCH010037146.1 coordinate 5,811, forward strand.
GAAAATCTGTGTTTTAGTAAAAAAAAGTGACTTTTCATGCCATTTCAACGTCTCTTTCTCAAATAACTTTATCTTTGAACTTCAAAATTGAGTATTATGAAAATACAGCTTTACGCACTATTGAATCATACATCTTTTGTCTCTAACTCCAGAAATCAGAAGAAATTTAAATTTCATCTGGTCTAAATTAGCGATTTGTTTACATTTTCAAATATTATTTCCAAGATGCGTTTGCGCTGATGTACATTAAAACACACGTACGCTTCATTACGCAGCAAAAATGCACCACGCGACGCGATGCTGCGCCTTGCGTCTGACGGCGTGAAATGTGCTTAAATTCCCGCCATTAAGACCATGTGGTTTTTGTGACTTTAAATGGTCAAATAGCTGTTTTAAATCGGCAAAAAAATACAGCTCAAGATTGTCTGCAGTGGATAACCTTTGTTGATAATGATAGAACACAGGTTGATGTTTTTAAAAATGGTGCCAAAAAAAATCCGAAAATGGCTGTTAACAAATTAAAAAAAGAAAAAACCTAAAAAATTAAAAAAAAAAAACAAAATAGGTTTTTATTGTCAGTACAGTGGATTAATGAAGTCATAGACATGTATACAACAGACAAACACACATGCAGACATACATGCAGACATAATTGTGATAACATAAGCAACCAACTACAATGTATTGTGAAGGTAAAAAAAGACAAAATATTCAAATTTGTCAATTAGTCCTTACATTCAAGTCCCAATTCAAGCAAAAGGTGGGACCATTGCTAATTTTTTCTGATATTAAAAAGTGCCAGTGTGTCAAGGAATGATGTTAGCACTGTGCCAAATGGTTACAAATTGCCAAACTGTTAAATACCTATATTTTGTAATTTTTGTTTTCCTTCTCAAGTTGTATTTTATGTATATATATGAGATTGGGTTCCATTTTAAATGGTTTCAAACATCTTGTATTTGATGATTTATTTATTTGTTTTTTTTTTGTTTTGTTTTTATTTCTTTGTGTGCTAGCCAAGACAAATTAGTAGTGTTTAGGTAAGTTGTCAATTAATGCAAGATTTTTCCCCTAGAAATACAAGAATGCCAATCTTAATAATTATTTTTGGAAGAACTACATGTATAACCTGAACAAATAAGGGGTCTTATGGAAGAAAATCAAATTTCAAAAATTCTATCCTTAAATTTTGAAGTAAAAGTATTATGAAGTTATGTGTTTCTATTTCACAAAACACAAAAAATAAAAAATTTTTTTCTCAAAAATTAAATACTTTATTAACAAAATCTAACACAAGAATTTAGATATCCATCTATCTGTCTATGAGTCTGTCCAGCTATGTGTTTCGTTATGCTTTGACAGGGGGCTGATTTTTGGTATGAAGGTAGAGGAATACAGTCTGACATTTGCTATCAGGGTTTCAGAGTGACCCAAAAGGTCAAAAGGTATCTTAATGTCAATTTGTGTAGAAATGTCCTTTGACCACCAAATTTGGTCAAAAGTTTTTTCAATGACAGCAAAGATCTTTCAGTTTACTTATTTTGTTGTCTTAATTTGATGTTTTTCATCTTTCTGTTGGTAAAAAATTGTTTAATTGTGAATGAAAATCATGGGTTGGTCAGCAGAATTTTTTTTATTTTGTGCTATTTCTATTTTGCATAAAAATTTGAGCTGGCAGGTTTTTAGGGTCAGTTGGGTTGCGGCAAATAAACTCTTTATTTTGGCCTCACCTCCAAAAACAAAATCTTGTGTATTCAAACCATGGGAAGGAAATTTGCTATGTCCATGTGATGTATTAAAGACAATCCATTGCTTGAACGGAATACAATAGAATTCACCAAAAAAAAAAAAAAATCAAATTTTTATATTTTAAGAAAAGCATGCATGCACTAATAAACTGTACCATTCAATTTGGAGGAATTTTAAAAAGTAGATTATTTTGGGAAACATCCATAATTGCACTGACTTTTTCATAAAAAGTGGACTTAACCTTCCCGAAAAATGGTTCTTTTATTTTTACTTTTAGTGTACTTTTTGTCCAATTTTCTCTAAATTAACCCAATTTGACCTATACATGAACTTTGACCTCAATCTCCTTAAGGTCACCTCTTCCCTTCCACCATCTGATCATTGTTACTATAGTCAGGGACAGAATAAGGTGACCAATTGCGCGTCTGACGTAATTTGACGGTGCAGAACAAATGTCGGCCGTAAAGAATAATCTGTGAACATTTAAAGCTTATTAAAACAGAAAGTTTACTTCCGTGAATTATTGTGTCCGTGCGTCGAAAACCCGACTCAAATAGGACATGTTTTGACATTTTAAATCATTTTTTGTTCGAACTTGCCCCGCCCATACTACACATTCAAACCAATCACAGTCGGCGCCGTGCTGATTGACAAACCTTGACATACGCGCAATTGGCCGGCTAATTCTGTCCTTGACTATAAGCTTGGTTTGAACTCAAGCTATATGTTGCAAATGAAAACATTAAACACTTACTTTGCAATAACTTATTTGACCCAATATAACCCCTACATGACCCTTGACCTCAACTTCATTAGGATCACCCCTCCCCTATTACCCACTGACCATTGTTACCAGGTTTGGTTTGAATTGAAAAGATACTTTGCAAATGGGGAACCTTTAACCAAATTGCAAAATTTTAACAAAAAATAACCTATTTTGAGCCAATTTGATCTTACATGACCTTTGACCTCAACCTGTTCAAGGTCACTCATTTCCTCCCACCAACTGATCATTGCTATTATTTTGTTTTGAATTGATGTGATACTGTGGAAATGGGGATACTCTAATCAAAATTGCAAAACAACCAAAAATAACCCAATTTGATCACTCTATGACCTCTGACCTCGACCTCCTTACAATCACTTCTTCCTTCCGTCCTACAGATCATTGTTACCAAGTTTGGTTGGAATTAAAGTGGTGCTTTCCAAATTTACCCAAATTACTAAACTTTAACCAAAATGCCTGACATACACATTCTTACATATATTAGTGATTTCTTAGTCTTGCTCTAAGTAAGCTCATGGGCAAGAAAAAATTAGCAAAAAGTGGACTTTTGCCCATTTTGTGGAATTGGGGGATACGATCCCTATAGCCTACATTGATTAGAGTGACTTCATTTTAACTGATCAATTTATTAAAAACATGGCCTACACTGATTAATAAGACTTCATTTTGATATAATCAATTTGTGTTGCATTGTTATCGTATACAGACAATCTCTGATAGCAGCTTTAAAATGGACCTAAGGACTAGAATGACCTTTAAGTAGCTTGTAACAAGAATCGAATATGGCATGACGGTTAGATAAAACAAAACAGCTTCATGATGCCGAGTCCTTCATTATTCTGCTTAATCCCTCTGGGGCGTACACCCTGGTAATATGGAGAGGGGGTATTGAATCCATCCCACAATGCATCAGTTTTGGGAGATTACATCCCAATAAGGTCATGTGATCCCACAAAAACATTCTTAACACATAAAAACCATAACTTTTTACAATAATTTTATCCCACAAAGTGCTAGTACTTTTTAGCATGATCATGAAATGGCTTATGGTTCTTAAAGGGGGATGGCCCGATTTAAGAATATGGAGTTTTCATCTTGATAGATTGGCCTTCACCCAAAAACCCCAACTGTAAAGTTTCGCGCCGATATTTCAATCCGTTTTGCTGTGAGAGCTAAAAACGTGATTTTGTAAGCACCATAGACTACTGTGTAAAATTAATATTGGTCGACCAAAATGGGGCACATTTTCGCTCATAACTTCCAAACCAAATATCCTTTTGCCCTAAGATTTCACAGGGTAAATGAGAAAATAGTAGCTTTCTTCTGATACCAAAATGGTGTCCACTTCCGGTAAAATCTGGGGCTTCTGGGGACGAGGCTATTAGCGATCGGGCCATGGACCTTTAAACTTCAAGGACAATTTTTGTCCCAAAGAACTTACATGTGTTTAGTGCAGTACAGTATAGCACATTGCAATGCATTATGGGATTGGTTCAAAACACCCTCCTGGGTAATATGAAAGCCGGCTTTGTGGTGGACTCAGGATTCAGCCCATGATGCTAATATGCTGATCTGTGATTTCAACAGCTTTGAGGTATTAGGTAATTAGGGTTAGTCAGTGTGACAGAGTGGACATGATGGTTGGTGGGCCTCACAGAATATGGCAGTCATTTTTTGTTTTTGAAGGGCACCTCATCTTTTATTCGGGGGTCAAGGAGTCACTATTTTTTGACATACTAAAGTAAGAGGTCATATAATTGTAGCAATAAAATGGAAGGGACACACTTTTATTTAAATTTCAGATGGTCCTTGGGTAATGTCACACATGTTGGCGACCTCAAGTGACCTTTGTCCCCATTCACAAACCGCGACAGCAGACGACACTTGGCATTTGATGAACACTATTTTTTACAATTTGTTCTTAATGAATGAAACCTGTCTATGAACACTAATATTAGAGTGTCCCATACATGTACACATGAGTTTATCCTATCCTAATGTGATTCTATACGATTCTTTACTAGGCCACTGAAGATGCAATTCTAACCCCCTATGGCTTATGGCTGACTTAGAAGTTATAGATAAAATACAGTAAATGTGTGTGTTTTTTAATCAAAGATGGCCTGATAATGCAAGACCCATTCTTCTTCCTAAACTTTTGGACTCCCTGATTTTAAGGCCTGCAAGCACCATGAGTGCACCATTGTGATTTCTGGTATACTTACTTGACACCAGGCAGATTGCGTACACTGTCATTGATCTCAACTGCTTCTGGCATGACTTTGTCCAAGGCTTCAAGGGCACTCCAAAATGATCTCTTCTTCTCAAGAAAGGTCTTCTTCCCTGGGATGAACATAACAATATTTGACTTTCCCATCAGTTAGCTCACATATGAAATGGATATGGGTGTAAGGCTGGTGCTTCCAACCCAGGGGCATTCGGTGACAGAGGAATCCTAAAAATCAAGGTCTTTGGGTGAGAGACAGCCAACCTACCCCCAAAATAAGGGGTTTTCGAATGACAAATTTGCAAAATTTTCAAAAAAATGGCTTCTTTGGGTGAAGTTTTTGCAAAAATTTTCTAATAAAATGGAGGTCTTTAGGTGACAATTTTCAAAATTTCCCACCAAAATAGGGGTATTTGGGTGACAGTGGTAAAATTTACAAAAGATATAGGGTCTTTGGGTGATATTTTAAAAAAATATGGGGTCTTTGGGAGAAATGATGCTGAAAATGTGGGTCTTAAAGGCTTACATGCACATCACTTCTAAAATAGGAGTGCCCCAAACCCCAACCACACCAAGCTTATTTTCTAATCAAATTATAAAATCCTCCCAAGATGGTGGACACACATGCTAGTATGGCATTAAGGCACTCTACTGGAAAAGAATACGTACAACAGAGAGGTACAAAACCAACACAAGCGTATTCTTTCTCATAGTACCGTCATGCAAGACAAAACGATCACAAGCTAACATCTTTACAATACTTCAATTTCAATGGAGAGGAGACATATGGTGGCATGTAATTTGATTGTAATTACCACCAATTAAGGTCAAAGTCAGAGATTGTGCTGTTGTGTCTAAAATATGTGCACGTTTTTGTCTTCAGATGTCTTATCCACAGTATGAGCTCTCGGGTAGGTCTGTTATCTTTGTAGAATTACTGATGCACAAGTGGATGTGATCTGAGCAAAATATATGGCCTCTGTGGTATCTAAAAGCATACTAGACATCTCTAATTACATGCTTTGAGGGTTCTGATATAGCAGAGGAAGTTGCATCAGCCCATTATTAGAGGTGGCTTTGCCTAATGAAGCACAGATAAAGCTGCTGACTGATAATAAAGGCATAAAAAAAAAATTGGTTGTTTGGCGTAAACCCGACCGACCTAAAAAAACCTGCGACTCAAAAGTTTTTCGGCAATAGCACAAATAAAAAAAAAAATATTCTGCCGACCGAACATTATTTTCATCCTCAATTTTTAAAAAATATTTTTTTACCAACACAAAGAAGAAAAGAAAAAATTACAAAACAAAGCAACTACAACAAGTAAAATAAAAGATCGTGCTTGTCATTGAAAAACGATTTAATAGTAGTATGTCGTATTCATTTTAGAGTAAAACATTACGAAGATCTGTAAAAAAAAAATCAAAAAAAAAAAAATCTGACGACCTTGATATTTTTTCTCCGTTACGCCAAACAAACATTTTTTTTATGCTAAATGTGCACTATTAAAAAATTATACAGGCTCGTAGAAAGGAAAGTGAGAAATATTTTAAAGGTTGACATTTGGTTGATTCCAGCACCTTCTGTTTTATTCATGGTTCACTAGATCTCCCTGAGACACAACTTATAAGAAAACATGTGGAGTTGATTTCCCGATCTTGCGGTTTGGTGTTATGAGCAATTGATTGTTTCCCATGGTCCCATAGGCCACTGTGCTGTAATGCTGTCCAAAATTTACGAATTTCTTACAGATACACCGAATTGAAAAGTAAAATTTGGTACCACATACATTACTCAAGGCTACATTTCATATGATATAAAAATCTCAATTATTTTAGGTAAGTCGGGGGGGGGGAGGGGACGAGGTTGTGGATCACGAAATGCCCCTTTAAGGTTTGGTGGGATTTTTTTAAATTGCTCATGCCTTTCATCTTAAAAGAAAATTATTAAAGGAAAAAATAATTACAATAATCAGGTAACTTTCAATTAAGAAAGTGAATACTTGTATTTAACCCATTATCGTTCCTGCATGAAAGCACCTAGTTGTATCTTTTTTCGTTCATGTAATATTCATGATGCAGACATTTGTTCAAAATTTATGCAAAAATGCACATTATTGAAAATGTGTCAAAAAGGATTTTTTTCATATCTATATATCGACCACAATCAAAGAACGAGATGGTTCTAACGAAATAAAAATGCCTCTCTAAGATCTTGTCTTGGCAGAGTTTTGGTCACATATCTCATAAACTACAGACACTTATGAATACCAAGTATCATGAAGATTAACAAGCATATGATCAACAATTCAAATCACTTTTATACTTTCAACACACCATGTTGAAAATGAATTGAGTCTTCCAGAGAGAGAAAGCTTCTAAATAGCACAGCCCATTGGATAACTTCATGTGGAATTGTCCACACTCCTTCTGTGGAACACTTTCCCTCTACCTTTAACACAGGGGGTTGAGGACTTTAAATTGGAATAGCCAAAATGTGTTGGCATCCATTACAAAAGCCCTCACCACATGTCTACATAAAGCTGCACCACTTACACTTACCTTTGGTCCATGAGACACACATGCCCATGACAACAAAGAACTGTTGCAAACTGTACTTGTCATCATCAAGTGTCCTGGCTTCTGCTACAATGCTGATTCTTAAGGTTCTTTAATAGCTGAGTTTGGCTACGTTGAGTAGATTGGAACGCTCCTAGACATTACCGGGTTTATTACACTGTCCTCTGAAAAGAAGAAAACACTATTCACTTTTTATTTTCTGTCATCAGATTGACAGAATCTATGCCTAAAGAGACAATTGCACATTTCAAAAACAATTGCACCCTCAAGATTTCAATTGATATTTTTTGCATGGTTGTAACTTGTAAAAGTTTAGTTTTAATACAATTAGCCCTCACCACCTGAGTTGATTAAGCCCAAATCAGCACCTTATGGGTAAACAGAACAATTTGATAATAAAATCACTCCAGAGTGATTTTAACTCATTACGACGAAAATGGCATTAAACTGGATGTCTTTAGCCCTCTTATATTAATGTCCCCGTCTGTTTTGGGTATGTTATTTTTATGTGTAAATATACCTCTATTCTTCCAATGGCCTAGACTAATCATTTGCGAGCAAATTGAAGAGATCATATTTTTGTGAAAATGTGCCAGTGTCGCTTTAAATGTCCAAAAGTCCAAAACGAATACATTTTTGATTGACTTTTGGTCACTTTATAAGTATACTGCAAGATGTAGATTGGTACAATTCACAGGTGGTGGTTTCTATTGGGGCCATTTACCGGAAGAGAGACGGAGGGGTTAAATGTGCTCAATAATAGAAACTGACCTCCCCCACCATTTACTGGAAATCAACCCGGCAAAATTTTCCCCTTCTCCGAGGAAGAATCGCAAAATAGGGCTGATAGGAGTCCGGTCTCTGTACCGGTAAACTCCACAGAACCCACTCCGTTCCGCGAGAGTTGCGCAACAGGCGAGGAACGGAAATTGATAATACCGCGGAATACGATCGACGATAGGCCCTACGTTTGGACGCGTTAACTGGAGAGATGAGGGCCAGCAATTCGGCGGTACATCGCCCTCGTCGGCGCCGCTTGTACAGCTTCCATTACATTTGACCTTCTCTAAGTTACTTTCACGAACATTTAAAATTCATCTAACCTCTCATTTGCCTCCCCTCCGAATTTTGACTTGTAAAATGGTCAATTCTACTATTGCAGGTCCCGCACTATTTTTGTTTGAACAAGTCAACCCACAATACTTTGCATTGACCTCAGTGTACGACCTTTTGCCGTCAAAGTTTTATGTTGGGTTGATCGACATCAGCCAGGTAGTATTTTTAACCACCCGAACAGCGCCCAATAGAACTGACCGTTATCCACCTTTTCCTTGCTCTTCCCGGTATCGATTTACGGTAA
>JAMKCH010037147.1:0-14783 GCA_023653785.1 Ophioderma brevispina
TTGTATTATTATTTATTATTATTATTATTACAACTACTACTTTCGCGTAACCTGGCTTTCTTGCCTAGCAGGATGACCCTAATTACCTTTGACCCTTTGGAGTCACTCTGAAACCCTGATACCAAACCTCAGACATTCCTCCCCTACTTCATGCCAAATATCAAGTCCCCCATATGTCAAAAGCATAACGAAAGCATAAGCCAGGCAGACAGATTATTACTTATCTACTACTAGGCGTCACCCGGCTTCGCGATTACCTGGCTTTGTGCCCAGCTGAAGACCTCTAATTACCTTTACGAGACCCTGCCACATTTGAAAAATATGCGCCCTCAAGATTTTTTCAAAATCGTATTTTTCATGGTTGTAAATGCTTTTATATACAAAAGCCCCACCCGAAATGATTAGACCAAAATCGGCTTCCCTTATGGGTAAAGGAACGATTTTGTAATTTAGCGTCGCCGATGACGCGAAATTCAGCAGACGACGACAATGTCGTTTTACACAAGAACACGCACGCCGTATGCATGTGTCACCGCTATGCACCCTGTTTGGACCGGCTATAACCTTTGTGGTTTTAATACCAGTGAGTACGAGTCAAAATATTCCTGTAATATCACATTTGTTGGTTAAAGTTATGGAAAACTTAAAATTGCCTACAAATTACCTGATATCTTTATCCTCATATCAATGTCCCGATCTGTTTTGGGGTATGTTATTTTTTTGTGTAAACTATAATCTCTGTTCTTCCAATGGCCTAGACTCTCAATTGAGAGCAAATTGAAGAAATTTCACATTTGTGCAAATGGCCAGTGCCGCTTTAACCCTTTGAGTCACTCTTAACCCTGATACCAAAACCGCAGCCAGTCCTCTCCTACCTTCATGCCAAATATCAATCCTCATTTTCAAGCATAAACGAACATACAACAGACCAGACAATCTGTTTTTTAGTGCGATTATTATTATTATCCTCGCCCATTATTTTTGATATCTAAGTAACACCCGTAGTGTGCTCCCTGTGGGGTTTTGACCTGTAAAAAATTGTTATTGACTGATTTTTGCACCAGATACAGAATGCCTCATCACACAACATATCCAAAATCCCCATAAAACCCCCTTGGGGAAAAAATTTTATGGGGCCAAGATGGCCGCCAACATGGCACCATCACATATAATTAGCTTATATCTCAGCTTTTAAAGTAGATATTTTTTATGATGTTTAGTGTTTTCGAATATTTTTTTGGGGGTCAAAGAATTCAATTATGTACAAATCTAAAATCACTATGACTTACTTCACGCCACAATCCAAAATGGCCGCCATTTTATATAATTAGCTATAATCGCAGCTTCTGAATACATGATGATAATTTTATGTTTTGAATATGTTTTTGAGGTTCAAGAATTAAGTTTTTGTTTAATCTAAATGCATTGATGTTTTCTTTAACTCAGAATCCAAAAAGGCCACCAAAATGGCTGCCAATCTGCTGTCCATTACATATATATATCATATATCTTCTCCAAAAATAGATAGAACATGAATTTGATGTTTTTTAATAGGTTTTGAAGGTCCACAGAATTCAAATTTTATATCAATTAGTCATCCCATTTATTTTTTAGTTATTCTGGAGTCCCCGAATGGCCTGCCTTTTCAGCTGCTATCTCATTACTGAAGTAGAAGAGTGCTCGAGCTGTGGGCCATCTTCCTGGCACTGAAGCACTGGGTCGCCTCCTTACCAGAGAAAAGGAGATCCTTGTCCGATGAGACAACATGACGATAGTGGCCTACTCACAGGCGGGGGGTAAGGAGCCCAGTCCTGGCAGGAGATAGTCAGGCTCCACAGTTGTGCATGCAACGGGACATTGCTTTATAATGCGTCCATGTGCCGGGGCGGAGAACACCCTATCGGCCCTCTCTCCCGGAAGGCACGCAATGTCAGGCCCATCGAAGGTAAGGGGTCGACAGACAATGGCACCTCCTGCCGGTCAATATTCCAGAGGCTACAAGTCCCATGTGGACCATTCGCCTCCGCCGTGAATCACCAGCTTCCGGCATACTACTCATGGAGTCGAGATGCATTGTGGCGGTTGGTCCGGGGATTATTGCCTACCCCCCATTGCGATGAAACCAGAGTCCTCGGGAAGGTATCTCGGTCTTACAATTTCCTGGTTCTGTTGGTGGCCCCTTTGGCCGCTCGGCTGTGGTTCCCCAAGCTTCTAGCGCTGCTATTTGGGGACCCCGTCTTGCTCCCTCTGCGCAGGGACTGATAGCGGTCCTACAGCCGACGCGTCCGTCCTGGAGCGTACCAATCGCGCTCTCGACCTGTACTGTCTGGCGTATTTCCGCCAAAAGTACACTCAGGCGGACTTTCTGAACAGGCTTCGTGCTCGCTGCTCAGGCAAGGCGGAAGTACCAACTAGAGAATCTTACGATTCTCGACTCCGCCGGTTTTCATAGATGGTGCGCCATCGAGAAATAGATCCGCTGTCTCGTCCGTAAGGGCAATTGGGTTTCCTAACAGATATTTTGCATGAGGGTTTTTGGCTACTGGCATCCCACGTCAGGTGCTACTGCACTGCGATTGGGCGCTCCATCGGAGCTTCAGAGACGCACAGTAGTCTCTAATACCCGATCCTCATGATCTGCTGAAGGGCATGTTTTCGGTTTTCCCTCCGGTTTCGTTCACTCATCCCGGAGTGGGATCTGCCGCTCACGGTGCTCCGTTTCTTAGTGGGTGGCGTCCTGAGGATTCAAGCTACGGAGAGGGCCAGTTTTCCCGGCTTTTATGCGAGGAAGCGGCCTTTCTCGTGGCAGTCACCTCCAGGCGACGGGTTCCGAAATACATGCTTTGTCCCATTGACGAGTCTCACTTGCGGTGGGTCGAGGACGGCGTGTCCATCCTCCCATGCCGGTTTTCTCGTTAAAGAATCAGACCCTGTCTTGACACTATCCCGGTCCTGGCCGTATCTGTGGGACGGTCGAAGAAACCCTGGTGCCCGGTCAGGGCACTAAATGGTACCTCAAGCGTACCGAAGCTTCCGGAAGACAACCCAGCTTTTTATGTCCATATGGTTCATCCCCTCCATATGGTCCAGCAGCGAAGACACAGGTAGCCGCTGGGTTGCCTCAACCGCCGTAGCGCCACACCAAAAACATCATGATCGATTGGTCGGCTAACGGTTAGGTCCCATGATGTACACGCTCCACACCTCCTCCTGGGCATTTTACAAAGGCCTGTCTTACAAATGCGCAGGAATCCTGTACACTATAGGACTGGAGCTCCGGTAACCACTTTCCAGAGAGTTTATCTCTGAAACGTTCTGGTGGCACGTTCTGGTGCGCCATGCGCCGTGAATCGTCCTTATCCCAAATTGTTTCGCCAAATTGTGTAGAAAACAACCTTCCCGATACCTTCTGTGGGTGGAAAAAACTTATGGGTCGTAAGGTCGCGGTCCCGCGGAGGGTAGGTATCGTTCGCTAATTAATCCCCCTCTCACGCCCGTAGGGAAATACACGCGCTCTCCTATCTACCCTCCCCGACCTTACTTTTGCACAATATCCCAGTGGTTAGTCTCAGGCGGTGGAAGAAGGGGAGGTAGGCACCAGCGCTAATATATACCGAGAGACTCACCTAGAGCTCGATTGCTCCCTCTACCGGCACACAGTGCTGGAGTAGAACCTCCCCTCTCATAACTATTTATGTATTTATATCTCTTTATTTATTCACTTAATATATTGATTCATTTATATTATTTCTTGTCATTTTTATTATTAGCTTATATTTATTTAGATATAATTTACTTGTTTGTTTCTTTTTCCCTCTTTTTGGCCTTGTTCTGAAGTTGAGATAAAGCAAAATTATATGTAATGGCGGCCATTTTGAATTTCAACATACAGGAAAACCTGGATTTGTACATCATTGAATTCTTTGACCCAAAAACATAATCAAACAGACTAAATCACACATACTACTTAGGAAGCCAAGATATAGCTAACTATATGCCATGTCCAGCTATTTTGGGGCCATCTTGGATAAAGTTTTTTCCCCAAAGGATTCCATGGGGTTTTGTGATATGTTTTTATATGGTGTAATTCTGCATGTCTGGTGAAAAAAATAGCTCAATAACAATTTTTTCGCACGTAGTATGGTGTAATTTCATCTTCGGGACTAATACTACTTACCGACTCAACGCATGCATGTACCATGGACTTTAAACTTGGTAAAGGTACCATAATTATGCTAAGAATATTGAGCTAAAACAACCCTTCCATTCACCTACTACCGACACAAAGTAAACCACGAACTTTAACTTTGCTAGGTACCATATTATGAATACTAATGAGCCTTAGGTAAGTAAGTCAACGTAAGGTTTACATTCTCCTAATTACCTACTCTGTGCAAGTATACCTGAACTTAAACTTGTAGGTGATAGCAGAAAAAAAAACAATTCTAATGAAATACTAAGAGCTAATTTTCATATTAACAAACCAATATGTGTGGGCCCGCTATTACAGGCCGCTTAATTCTTGTTTTAAGTTGCCTTTTAAAAAACTTGTATATGCAAATTTAATTAAATAAAATTGAGCCACAGACTGACAGAGACCAACAAATAAATTTTATTTTCATTTTTATGCAATTTCAAACGAGATGATAGACACCATTCACACTTAGTACATAGTAATAAGTTAACCATCCTTAAGCTTGTTTCAGCGCAATAAAAAAAAATTGCCCCCACCTCTCACGTCACACCATAAACACTTCACACAGTATGAACGTATGATTATAGACACAATTTTTGTGCGCAAACGACATCGTGTGTGCATGGAGAGAAAGGAGTATATTTGAAAAATTTGAAAAAAGTAGTATCAGTGAGACTTTCTAGTAAAATAGCCTTGCATTTGTATAAAACACGTGTTTACCACAACCATGCACCTCTTCAAAAATTAAAAAGTAATTTTAGACCATCAAAATGCTACCATTCAACTTCCTCCTATGCCTGTAAGAATCTATACAGCTCTTCTAAGAACTATATATAAGAACATTTGATATACTATTAGCCATGTTTTAGGTTAAAACTTGAGTAATATACTACGAATACCTTTTGACAAGGCAGCTAATTGCAGGTACCAATACCGCCATTGACCAAGAAATATCTATTGAATGGGTCTTATTGCAGTCATATATTTAGCCCACTTACATGCCACATTTCAGTAACTCATTAACACACATGATGTAGAATTATTGGACTGGGACTGAGTAAGTACGTTGAGCATGTTGAGATTCCAAGTAATTAATGCACATATGTTTTTTTTATCTAAGCAATGCATGCGTGAGCGTATCTGTTGAATTATCCTCCCTTCTGATTGAGGTGTTATTTAACAATTTTGCAGGGTTTGCACATAATCAAACTCATTTAGGAAGTGGAATAATCTTATTGATCTTATTTAAGTGGTTTACATGCTGATTTAGAAAATTTTAGACACAATTTCATGACAGCATGGGGCTACTTTTTAGTACATTCACTTGAGGTCCTTGGTTCCATTTTCTAAACAAATTGCTTTTCAAATATAAGGACTTTTATTTTTTTCTTGAGGTTTGAATACTTTTCATCTAGCAAAGCTCCTTTAAATGTTAACGCTATATTTCACGGTTGATTCGAACAACTGATGATATATGCGATACTTGAATTTGCCATTATTTTTAATAATCCGGTCATATATGTAAGCATTAATAAAGTATACCACTGCATATTGATAATAGGGAACGCAATTAAGACGCCCCATTCATCACACGCGACACAGCGTGCCATATGCTTTGGTTGCTCGTTTAAACTCAATGACCATGAACCATTTTTCTTTCAAATTAAACAAAAAGTTGCACGCCAACAATCTCAGTATAAAACAAAGAAAACCGTCCATGGGAATATATACATATTGGTATTAAACCCAGATGGAAATCCTAGTTAAAAAATGGGCTTTCAGGCCCGTACGGGGGGTGGGGTGCACCCCCCCCCAATTCCACAAAAGAGGCAAAAAAATCCAAGAAAGGACCATTTAAAGGATTAGGTCCACTTTTAAAAAAAGTACAAAAAAGGACCACTTTTTAGAAGTCCCGTACCCCTAAACATGTAAAATGAATCCGCGTCTGCCCTGAATGGCTGGTAAGAATTTTGTCCAATGCTCGTACAATCTTTTGGCATCTATTCTTTTTTTGTTATTGTCTACAGGCACCTGAGATAGAATGTTTACTTCACTGCCCCATCTGATATTTGAAATCAATCTCGAACTTCTTAACACTCAATAACTTAATCCTCATAATCTTAGGCATGTTGTCCCCATATATGTTTTTTTAACCTTCTCATTCTTGTTGCGTATGGCAGCAGCTAAATTGTTGTAAACGTGGAGCCACTTCACTGTTGATTGGTTGGGGTTTGGACATCCTGTATCCCCGGCGTACTAAAGGTAGGGGCACGCATGAGAATGTGATCCGCATCTGGTGATGGAGAACCACATTGGCAGGCTGGTGATGGCCGCGCACCCATCGGTGCATATTTGCTATTGAACGACCGACTCCTGTGCGAATCCGGTTTAAGGTGACCCATTCCTTGGCGTGGGATATTGCTGCCAGGTGGTAGTTCTGTCTTGGTTTAATAGAGAGTTGATCTGGTTTGGAATGTCACCAGCAGTATTCCATGTCTGTAAGCTGTTGACTGGGGAACGGGAGAGTTTAGGCAGCGTGTCCGCAGAAAGTCGGCGAGAGCGCAGTCCTCTGTCTACCGAGTTGGTGTGATTTTTGACATGTTATCAGCAGGTGCTTTTTTGTCCAGCAAGGGCCAATTCCTAGTTGTGCGAGTGGTGCTCCCTCCGAAGTGCTGCAGGTCAATGCCTGAAAGCACGGGAAGAAATCAGATGGAGTGGGGGGTGAGGCATCCAGTATGTTCTGCAAGGTCTCGTTGAGTACCGTGCCCAGCTTCTTGTGTGAGAGCTGTCGCACCATGCTGGGGCGGCAATATGCAGCAGTGCCGTACAGACCAATCCAAGGCGGTGGGTGCGTAGGGTCGTTGGGCTGCACCCCATGAAGATCCCAGCAAGTCTGCACAGGAGGTTTTTTTTTTATTCCTCGGAAGATCCTTGGCGCATACGGACTCGAGGTGCTGCCGTAAGTAAGCTGCCGGCCGGTCAAGCTTCACTCCCAAGTAGGTTGGTGTAGGATTGTATGGGCAGAGGCGCTCCATTGAGGTTTTGATTTGAAGCTGCGATGAGCCTCTTTGGTGTTGAGGTGGAAGGCAATAGCGATGGACTTGGCTTCGTCATCTTCCTGCTCCAGGTCCTGAGATATGCTGCAAGTAGGCCATGTCTGTAGTAAGTGTGCTTTCTATTCTGTCCAATTGCTGTCTGAGTGGAGGAGTGCAATATCGTCGGCTAGCCATATTGGTCTAGGATGTTGTTTGAGGTATATCGCTTGATTCAAGTTGAACAGCATAAGAGCCAATACAGATCCTTGTGTTACACCGTTCCTCAGACGACGCAAGCGACTACTCTGCCCATCACTGGCCTTGAGATAAAGCTACGGTTGGCAAGCATTTTACATATGAATTGTACGAGGTGACATATATTGGATGCCTGAGAAAAAAAAAGCTTGAGTGTCAGGCCTGGTGCCACACGGGGCATATGCTCTTAAGGTCCACCAAGATGACCCCTGCCTTACGCGCTTTCAAGCCTCCTCCATATCATTTGGAGTTTACAATCTGATGGACATGTGCTCCGGCCACGGCCGAATCCTGCTTGTTCGTCATGGGTGTTCAGATGGGTTCGACGACGGGCTCCATCCGGGCCATGATCATCCTCTCAGGAGTTTGAAGGCGACACACAGTAGTGATATCGGATGGTAGTTCTTAAGGTTGTCGACAGGCTGTTTTTGGTTTGGGGATGCGATGATAGTAGCTCCCTCCAGATCTTGGGTAGGACTGATTGGTAAGGCAATATGTTTAGACTCCTGTATTCAATCTAGCCAGTGTTTAACTTAAACATTTTCGTTATTCCTCACCTTCTGTTTTATCACTATTCTCTATGCTTCCTTGAGAAAAGCTTATTCAAAAATAAATTGTCGGGTTATCCCTATCTTGCGGTTTTGTGTATGAGCAAATGTGGGTTCCATGCCCAGCCCCCTGCCCCCCCCCCCCCCCCCCCCCCCCCCGGGTGCTGGAATTTCTGTCCGTTTACAGACAGAAATCAATATTGCGAAGTTCTACAGAAACGACCGAATTGCACATACGATTTTGTACACATGGATTTACTGAGGCTAACGGTTCAGATGATATAAAAATCTCACTTTTTAGGTAATCGGAGGACGAGGTTGTTGATCACGAAATCCTCTTTAATCTCTTCTTATGTCTTCCTCTCTGTAAATTCTCATTAATGTTATTATTTATTCTTTAAAAAAATTTTTTTTTGTTTATCTCACAGTTGTTTTTCAATATGTTTGAACTGAGCTTTTTCATCAATGAGATCCCTTTTATTGGCGAAATGTCTTAAACAATTGGTGAAAGACCAATCGAATGAATGGTGAATTAGACGTTCGGTTTTTAGTGACATTTTCTTGTTGAAGGTAGCACAATGAGAGAAAACGTTAACGCAAGGCTACAAATAAGTACTAATCTTATTTGCGCGTAATGATAAATGCAAGAAACCTCACTCTCAATGTACGCTTAACAAATCTGATGTAAAAGTCAAAACATTGAAGTGAATATATTCTCCCCACCTCACGATTGTTTTGCTTATGAAAAAACTAACTTCGACTTCAAGCACCATTTAATCCCACATATAATCAGATGCATGTTTTAAGTCCACCACCTACACTTTTTAAAAAGTATTTTTCCTTAAGTTCTGAACACAATACATCCCACTCAAACCAATTTGAACACAAATTTGTTTAATTTGGGTAATTAAGAAATCTTGTTTTAAACGTGTTAAACCTCTACCTGAGCCATTTAACAACACCCCTAAGGGGTAGTTGCCACCTACTGTATTTAGTTTCTTCTTTGCATGGGTATTAAAATAGGTCCCAACATTCCCATTACGACGGTCACATGACTTCATAAGTTAAGATGCAAAGGTTTCTGTGATATGTAGTGATGTATATCATGTATTTAACTCAATATTTTCCATAGAAACATAGGTCTGAATTTCCTATCTGCTCCTATAGGAAATTAAAATTTCACAATTTTGTTACCAAAAACGTTCTCAACTTATTCCTTTCAAATGGGGACATTTCTGATAGAAGGCTTTCATAGTGCCAAAATCAAAATTTTCACATTTTTTATTTGAATCTCTCGTTGCACCTAAGGAAAGTATGAAAATGCTGGATATAGGATAAATTTGATATTTCACATTTACAGACTCCAACCATACCCCACCCCCACAAAAAAACCCCCCCACCAACGCACTAAACTCTATGACTGCATTTATAAAATTATGTCCATTGCTGTGCAGTAAACGACACGCCGAATAAGAAATGAAGGAGGCCCTCTATAATCATCATAGTTATAGTTCAGCATCAATTTTGACTTGGTTTACAAACTATTTATGTCATAGTATCAAGGTTTTTATCCTCAAATGGTATTGTATCAAGAAAAAATGAGAAGTCTGAAACCTTCAGGGCAGCTCCTGGAAAAGCGCATGCTCCATTACACGACCAGTTATAATTGAAATGAAGAAACAGGAAGATGTTGCATAGCTTCCCTTGTTAGGGCTTGTAAATGAGCCTAGGAGGTAGCCACAAAGAGGCTACACGAGGCAGCCCTTTATAACAATACACAATACCTCTTAGCTATGCCTTGATGTGTTCAATGAGTGCTAGATTTGATTATATAACCGTCTTCCACCAAGCAAACCCTATTATCCGCCTTTTCACCACTGAGGTCTCCGGTTCGATTCCCGGCAGGCGCTCGTTCTCGGTGGCTTTATGTGAAATTGGTTTCTCGATCCATACTCTTCCCGCAGGTTTTCTCCGGGTACTCCGGTGTCCCCTCCTTCTTCTAAAATCGAACTTCTTGGCATAATCTGTTCTGGTATTATTATGGTTTCTCTGATTTGCTGAGCGCCTTTCATGGCAGCCGCAAAGCGCCTTGATCACGTTTACGTGGATATTTCGCTCGTTAAAAATACAAATTATTATTATCTTAATAGCCCTACCGGGCGCTATTTATATCGCGAGCAAGAACTTTCACTCCTCACTATTAAATCTCAATTCGCATGACGCAGCCTCAGTTTCATAGCTTTATTCACCAGTATCAATTGCGGTTTCAGGATTTGAAAAACGTTAAAATTACCGTGGTGCTGAAGTCTGTAACTGGTCCAAAATAGCTCAAAATGGGGCTGTTTTGCCAAGATATTTTGCAGAATTACCGGAGGCGCGCGCCCCTCCATCCCACCTCCATGAATCCGCGCCTGAGTATATTGATTGTAGAGTCGGTTAAGCATAAGGATCGTTCAATTTTTGAAGAAAGCATGAAACTTTGTACACGACCCTATCGTCTAAGAGGTTTTGAAAAAAAAAAGCCCAAATATTATACGCCCCTGGTGTCCGCCAATTGGAATTCCAAAATTGCCGCCAAAATCACATTTTGACATATCTTTAATTCTACAGCAGCTAGAACCAAATTGAGGTGTCTCTACTTACTATGTGTTTATACCATGAACCTGTTGGCCAGGGGCGGATCCAACCCTGCTAGAGGGGGGGGGGGGGGCCAATAACGATTGGATAGAATGGCTGCGTATCAGGGGTGCGGATGCGAGAGGGTGTCGTAGGACCCCTCCCCCCCCCCCCCCCCCGCGAAGCGCGGAAGCTCGCATTTTTATAATGGCAATCAAGCTTTTTCAATGGAGTTGATGGGGAAATGTTCACATCACTCATTTCAATGCGCTGGAAAGTCTTTTCAGGACAATAATATTATACCTGGCGAGCACAGCGATCCCAAAATGTTTTAAATCGTTTGTGATTTGACAAAAATGTTTCCTTTTTCAACAGAAATCAAAAATATTATTACCAAGTACATGATTTCTACGTAGGGGGATCAATCCCCTCTCAGGGTAGGGTGGAGGGCGACCAACTGAAAATGGAAGCTACGGCTGCAAAGCAGCCATGGTGCCATTGCATCCAAAGCACCAGGCTCCGTGTAAGCGGCGTTGAGGGGTTTTCCTCGACCTCCCGCTGCAGGGGTGGGTATGAGAGGGGATGTCACCGTCCGCGCGAAGCGCTTGGAACCCTGCAATGTTCACTTTCCAAAACACATTTCTTATGCAAATTTGATAGAAACAATTGAACTTTAAAGCTTTACAAGTGGTTAACTTTATAATTCTAGGTATGATCAACGGTCTAAATCTAGGTTTGATGGGTTATTGTTTTGTTTGAATTAATCGAATAAAGTGTTTTTATGAGAGTTTCATATCAAGCGGGTGCAATGGGTGGGCCCCTCCCACGATTCACGCGAACCCCTGCAACATTCACTTTCCAAAACACATTTTCCACGCGAATTGATAAAGAAACATTTGAATTTACAAGTGGTTCACTTCATAATGCTTCTATAGATATGATCCAACGATCTTAAAACCACCGTACTATCGATCGCCATTTTTGAGATGTTACGAAGTAAAAACGCTCCACTTTTAAATGTGAGAACATGGCCATCTTTTAAAGACAGTATCAGTGATATGAAAAATAATTGAAAATTTGCAGGAATAGCTTCGAAGTGACGGATAAGTCTGTAGAAGTCTCATAGTTAACTTTTCCATCTGTAGAATGAAAGAAAAGGAAGAAAACGGCAGTTTTCCAGATACGATTCTCCATTCATTACGTGTTTGTAGTAAGTGTCCCGTTCGGACAGTAATGACCTAAATCTCCGATTCTGTCCTTCTTAGGTTGCTTCTGGTCTTATTATTTGCAGGGTATGTTAGGATACCTGTACTTGTTTAGTACCTGCTGAAATCTCATTTTTTGATGATTTTTTCATTGCTGATTAGCAAATCACTGATCTTGTCTTTTAAGTGTTTTGCGTAAAACCGGTCCTACCAACTTAAAGAGACCCTGGCACCTTTGAAAAATAGTGCGCCCCAGATTTTTGCAAAATCGATATTTTTGCATGGTTGTAAGGCTTTTATATACAAAAGCCCTCCCCCTAATGATTAAGGGGGGGGGGGGATTAATTTTGTTATTTTATATGAAAAAAAATTGTTCTAATCCAGCAAATGAGATAATGCAATGCCTAAAATGTGTAGCCGTAAATCTACAAATGCTTTTTATTCGAGCATCGGACATCGGTTCCCGAGATATGGTGATCAAAGTCAAGAGTGTACGCGCATTTGTCCAAAAATGCTCATCTTCCTATATTTTATCAGGTGGAAAAATTTCAGGGGTTATTTTAACTATTAACCATTCATTTGGGCTAAGTTGAAGTATCATAAATTACTTATCTTATCCTTTCCATAATTTAAGTAATTAACTGTCCACACTGGGTAGTGATTTTTATGTATTTTATTGTTTGTCTCACCCTGCGATATTTAAGAATTATTTAAAAATTAATTACAGGACATGGGAGCACCTATTTCGATATTCTTTCATTACTAATTATGATAATTCATATAAAATGAATTTAAAAAAATAATTCCATATTTCACATCCAAAAGCGCCCTCAATTTTGCTAAATGTTTCGAGGCCTATAACTTGTTTCGTTAAAATACGTAAACATCCAAAACGAGAATGAACGTAACTAGAGAACGCTACATTCTATGGACATGAAATTTGGCACAACATATAAGCAAATACATGGCTAGTGAACCATGACGGCCGATTTTCCAAAATTATGTTTCCAAATTCAAATTACCCATGAGATGATGGCGATTGGTCGATTGCCGGTTGCCATGGCAACGGTATTAAAATCTCCGGCTTCATGGTTACTCCTTTTACCTCCTGCCTATTTCCCCCCAAGTTTCGCCCCAGTAGCATGTTTAGTTTTATTTAGTTAATTCGTTCTAGTGTTTAGCCATCAGAGGACTTACTTGGTTTACCAGGCAACCAGAGCAAAATTTTCATGGATTTTAAAACTTTGTGACATGGGCTTCAATATGATATATAACATGTACATGTACTACCACTATTTAGGAAAATAAGAAAACTCATTTCAAAGTTCACGGCTTCAGACCCCATACCCCCCCCCCCCGACCAAATCAGCTTCCTTATGGGTACCAGAACGATTTTAATAATTTAACGTCGTCGGCGACGATAAATCAGCGACGACGAAACTGGCGTGTAACACAAGAACACACGCACGCCGTATTGCATGTTTTCCCACGCTATGCACACTGTTTGCCCGGTCTATAACCTTTGTGGGTTTTATATCAGTGATACGAGTCAAAAATAATTCATGTAATATACATTATTTGTTGATTATAATTATGGAAAACTTAAAGTTGGCCTACAATTACCTGGAGTCCTTTATCCTCATATCAATTTCCCTATCTGTTTTTTAGTATGTTTATTTTTATGTGTAAATATATCTCTGTTCTTCCAATGGCCAGACTATCAATTGAGAGCAAATTGAATAAATTTCATATTTTTGAAAATCCAGTGCCGCTTTAATATCTTACGGCAATTTAGATCCCTTCTCGAAAATTATTTCAGGTATGCTCTTTCTACATGGTGATAAAAATGTCCATGGAATACTGCTGACCTAAAGGGACAGGTTTCTTTCACCGTATTTATTCTGACCTAATCGTAATATCTACTTGATACCTATATATGTAAAATTGATATCAATCGCTTAAAAAATGGAAGCAGATAGGAACACACCTCCCATTTTTCTCCCAATCCTGTGGAGTTCACAGAGTAAAATCCATTTTACGAAACAAATATATACCTCACTCATATTATCAATGATTTCTCCTAAAAGTTGGTATTTTGGCACGACATGTTGAAGTAATAACAAAACATTTATTCTCAAAACAATAACAATATAAAGCCTATACGTTGTCTTCAACAATTGTTTGCACAAATATTGTACAAACCTGATATGGATCATAGAAAAATCTTTTTTACGGATCAATATCATGTTTATACCATATTTGAACAGATTTTTGGATGAGAGTTTCTTCTGCATAAAACATTGCACAAAATCAATTTGATCAGATGGACCTTTCAATTGTCAATGGACATGTTTTAAAAACCAATTTTTGAAACAGAATAAGTAATGTATTTTGGAAAGAGTTTTTTACTTAACAATAATGCCAAATAGCACTGTTACCTAAAACCTTTGATATTGCCCAGTCCACAAGTTTATAATTATGTCGTGGTCTTAGTTTTCAATGAAGTCCCCTCCTTCAACGTATGATTTCACCATTGAACTTGAAGGATTGTTCTTCTTTTTTTCCAGCTTAGAGAATACTTTTTGATGTTTACAATATTTAACTTATAATCTGATATATAATTAATTGAATTATATGCAGACAAATTGATGGAACTTAAACGGGGTAAAATATATCAGCTTACAAAATCACATCTGCCTAATTTCCTTCATCAAATGGGTCCTTAATTTTCAGCAAGATAATAGAAAATATCCCAATTACACAACATCAACTTCGTCACAAGTCGGGTAATTTCTGTTTCTTCATGTAAATTTTGTTTTTGATTATGGTCACATGCCTTGAAATAAAATCGTGAAAGACCTCTTTCCACAACAAGCTGCATGTAAACCGTAACAATAATATGCAAAGCAGAGATATTCCACGGATAAAG
>JAMKCH010037148.1:0-15011 GCA_023653785.1 Ophioderma brevispina
ATTGCTAGTGGTGGTTTGCTCAAATCATTGGTAATGCTACCAATTTTGTAACACCAGTTGAAAGTCTGTAACATTTACATTTTTAACAATGCCTTGACCGATTACCAATTGTCCATGGTTATTTAAATGTTTATTATAGTTCCCTATTATTGACAGCTAAACAGAACCATAATTCAATTAACCTGTGTGATGTATTTTTCAAACATGTAGTATTTTGGCCTTTGTTGATTGGCAGAACACGTGACGTGTTAAATTATTTCAAATGAACACGCACAGTTTTTTATCTTAATGCTCTAATTAATCTCATATCAGGTTAAATTTTACGCCTGAACCATGCTTTATAAAATTATAACTTTTTAAGGATCCAATATATTCTTGGGAATCGAATCCCGTCATCCCGATATCCGCTGAGCTGATGTGGCTATCCGTCGCCACTGCTTGCATGCCGTTGTTGCGCTGTGCTAATACTGCTGGTTGACATTCAGTGCCGCTGCACCTAAGAGGGAAGTGATTGCCTCGGCATCCTCATTCCAATACGTAGGCGTTGCAAAATTTGGTTAAATAATCATTGCTTGCACCTTTTCGTTTATACTTTTTCAGGATTCAGTTCACATGAGCCGTTATTTAATTTGTGTTTTTCTGCGGCAACCCCAGATAGTAACACCTCGTCATCACTGATCTTATTCTTCGCTTTCTCGTTCACCTTCCATTTTTAACCCTTTGGGGGGAAAAAAAACTCTACACGGTTAAAATGTTCTTAAAAAACGTCCGTTTTGACTGTTCGCCGGGACTCGAAACGTGCAAATAACTGTAAAAAGTGACTCGAAACGTGCAAATAACGGTAAAACGCCTGTTTTAACTGTTTTGAGTCCCGCTGCCGTCAAACGCCCGTTATTTTATGCACATTTTAACATGTACTTCAAAGAAGTTCCCTCGTAGACGATCTTCTTGAATATCCTGCATTTCTTTTTTTCGTTAAGTGGTTTTGTTGCGTGATTTTAATCCTGTTTGTTGACGTAACTAATTTGTATATATTCCAATTTCAATAAATTAAAACTATCAGGAGCGTTGCTATTATTTGCGACTCAAAAAAATGATCATCTTTGCTGGTATTCCACTTTACTTTAACTTTCTTGTGTGTTTGCTGATTGACCTCTATTTTGACTTTTCCATGACGTTAAACACATCATTAACACCCTATAGAAACAACAAACTAAATGAAAGAAAGGAGCGCACCGGTCATGAGAATAGAATATACTGTTATAGAAGATTTTAAAAGCACTCTTAATTTCCTCTTAAATTTACTGGTGAATTTTCCTTGTAAAAGTCAGCACAACTGTTGAAGTGAGTTAAAAATTTGCTAATACGAGTATGGTGTGGACATAAATGACAAGGATAACGCAAATATCGTATAGGCGAAATATGCTTGTGAATTACTAGCACTTTCAGTGGAATATAATATTTATAGACCATCCCATTTATGAAGCCTGAGGTAGTTAACATTGCATAGTCCTCTTTTTAAATTGAATTCTAACGATGATCTTTCGGGAAAAAATACAGAATGGGAACTCATATAGACCTATGTGTGGTTCAGTTCAAGTTATTATCACATTAAATGTGCCGCAGAGAACCCAAAAATGAATCAAAATGAAATAGACTCTTAACATTGATTATAAAGGTGAATGTGAATTTATTTTTATACTCATTTTTTATGACCGCAATCCCCGCTAACGTCAATAATGATCCCTCTCTCGTTTTTTTTCATTATACGACGCAAACGAATATTCAAATCTATTCGATAAATCTAAATAAATGGTTTCAACTGACCACAATCCTTTTGGATTTTATCCAAACCGCAAGATCAGGAGCCACTCGAACTTTGAGAATAACCTTTTCCAAGGATATCTAGTGAACGACGAATAAAACAAGAGGTGCTGGAATCACGAAATGCCCTTATGATTCGACCTCTTGTCTTTGTTTTTTTTGCACAGGTTTTCGACGTTTTGTTGATTTTGTGTTTGCTTTCTGTCAGTGTTTCCCACGGTCTTTTATTGTATTCTATTTTAGTAATGACCTTTTGAATGAAGGCATCCCAACGAAAAGACGTTATCCTTCCCACATATGGGCGGCCATTGGTGTCCAAAAGGTGTCAACAAGAGAAAGGTGTCTATAGTATAAAGTTTTGAAAAGGGTGTTCCCACTCTACAGCCACCTTTCTCTTGCTGACACCTTTTTGACCCCAATGGCCGGCCCATACACATTACAAGCTATATAAACACCGACATTTTTTACAACACATCGTACCTTGACTATGTTACTGGCATGGTTAAACGTTATCCCATATATGGCGGAAATAGCTATTGCCCGTCCCTGATCCACTTGCCACTCATTCATTTGAAGACGTTTTCCAAGTAGTTCGAAGTGATGACGGTAAATTGGACGCTATCTCAGAAGACTTAAACTAACCTCATATGTCACAGTATATGCAAAAACAACATGGCAACGAAATCTAAGAAACCACTTTTGGACCGGAGTGCAGAAAAGCAATCCATATTGCCCTACAGTGTATATTACTTTTTTGTAGTTTCCCGTATCCAGAACGAAAGGGTATGTGTGGTTTAACAAAACAATGGAATTTTCGAAATACTGATTGGCAGCAGGCCCTAGTTTCCTGTACAAATTACAGCAAACATTCAGATCTGTGTAAGGGAATAACTTAGTGTCTATAGCTTGCACGTAATATATAATACTGTTAAAAAAATTTCCGTAATTTTACGGAATTTCTGGTCAGCAGTATTCCAGTCAGTTTTAGGTAATTTACAGAAATTGCTGTCAATTAACGGAAATTTGACATAATTTGACCGAATTTTCTCATCATTATGGAAAAAATGTGTATTTTAACAGAATTTTCCGTAACTTAAAATTACGGACCAAAAAAAAAAGTCCGGAAATATTGGCTGCCCTACATTTCGAAATTATTTCCGTAAATTAACATTTTTTATGTTATTTTGGTGTTTTTATTTTCTATTGTTTTTGTAAAACAGAGTTTCCGTAATTTAAGAAATCGCTTTCTTAATTACGGGAAATTTTTAACGTGTATACACGTGACCTTGTAAACGAGGCTATTATGCTAAACACAACTGCAGCACACAAATTATGGAGACCTTGATAGACAATGGAAATTGGGACCAGTGACCCTCCCCCCCGCTCGAAATATAGAAATGAATTATAACTTAGTATTTTAGGGGTTATGCCCAACTTTTGGCCCTAATGAATGAGAGAGAACACAGAAAGACCAGACCCCCCCCTCTTCGGAGACAACCCATTTTTGGGTATAGAGTGCTTACTTGAATTTATAACGCGGAAAACACGAAAAGATGTGAACCTTATTAAGCTATATTCAGTCACGTGGTGGTCATTTCTTATCCGAGTGCATCTGGGATCACTTGAACTGATTCGCTAATTTTGGACAATGACCTGGGATTTCTTTTTCTTTTTTTTTTTATTCTTTTCCGTGTTTCTTGACTGCAAATCGGTCATAATGTCTTACAGTGGCGGTGTCCTGTTGCAAACTTGAGTATGGCTACACTCGCTTGATAGCTAACGGCGGTTCCGTGGTAAGATGGCGACATGAATTCCAATAACAAACGAAATTAGGAATGAAAATCAATATCCGTTTTTAAAAATGAAAGTAATTAAATTCTCATGTATATGCAATGTCTTGTGTATTTTCTGCTCGTGACGATCGATGTGGGGGGTGTTAATTAATTATTCGTGTTCGCGGACATGTCGGATAATATTGCAGGAAGATTTGATTGACAAGATGTAAGTGGTTGATATTGATTATACAGCGTGTGTTCCAACGTTAACTCTATTCGGTCTTGCGGCTATAGAGTTGCTCACAGTCGCAAACCTATTTGATTTTTAAGATGCACATTGTGCATATTCATAACTAATCGAATCAGCATAACAATTCATTCAAATGAAGTCCAACAACCTGGCTAGGTCAGCAGTTCAGTTCAGTGGTTCATTTGATAAGCCTCTCAAAACCAACTGACTTGTTTTATGACCTATGCAGAATTCATATCGGGTTGAAAGGTTAGAGATCAACGAAGAAATTGGTAAATTATTAAAAAACTAATTCTATTCTTTAGAGTAGCTTTTTCCGTTGCTATAGCATGGAACATAAAGTAATCAGTATATGCAAATTTTCCTCGTCTCTGATGGTTATTTGTCTTCTGATACTTTTTAAAATGAAGCTATAAATGTGACAGAACGGCCTTAACTTTGATACTTCTTGAATTCACAGTGGAGAAAGGGGGAATGATCCTTTGGGTGTTTTCTATTGGGTGCCGACAATAATAAGTGGATGTAGAAGTATCCCACATTCATTTTTAATGATCCACTGGTAATTCAATAAAATAGACAATTCAACTTTGATTACCAACTTACAACTGTAATTTAATAAGTTAGTTTGCTAGCTTTTGCTTGCGTATTACCCTGAAGTATACCCACTTGTTAATTTATCACGTGCCCGCCACGAGGTGTGGCGGTACCTTACAAATCGTTTTGTCGGGAGGTAATTCCTCAAACTAATAGAACACATTAGGACACATACTCCCAAAAAGGTTTTATTCGCGCTGATATGATATTTAATCGAGCGGCGGTTGACCGAGGCGAAGGTCCGGTATACTTTCTCATCCGACGAGACATTTTTCAAGCGGCATCATTGCTTCTTTTCAACGTTCAAGACATTTCGTCATCGAATACTCGTTTTCGACAGGATTCCCTATTCTCATCACCGATGGACTAGAAAAACTCTACAAAAACAAACAACTAAATTGTGTTATATACACGGTATCATTGGCAACATGTTATAACTCTTAAAAACCAAAATCGCGATTCATCTGTAACTTTTGAATTAAGCGTTTTAGGTGACTATCTTTAGTTCTATGACTATTTGTATTTACTATACACAAAACCTATATATGTAAAAATCTCTGAGGTCGCCTTTAATGTAGAAGTGACGGAGCCCTTTTAAAGACACATTCGGTATGTATTCCTACATCATTTCATGTGTGCTGTTAGTGATAACTGTGTTATAGGGTTACGTAAATAAAGCAAGTCATGACAATATCTTGCAGATGAATGGGGATTCATTTTTATCACCCTGTACTTGAGGGAAAGAGAGACAGTTATAGTGAGAAAGACACACGGTGGAGAGAAGGGTGATACAGACAGGCAGACAGAAGAACAACCGGCAGAGCTAACGCGTTGTCTTGACATACCAGCAATTAAAGCGCTGTATTCGTTTGTGCTCCCAGAAAGCGTTTTTTCCTTAAAGATTTCATGCCCCCCTTCGTCGAGCTTATTGACTAATGAACCCTAGGAGTGAGTACATAATATACTCAACAAATCGCTGCATGTACTCAGTGGATTTGCCAAAGGTTATTTCTGCTTTTGTCGACCTCTTTAGCCTCTCATTTGGCGATAATGCCACTTACGAACTGGGCACCTATTCCTAGCTCCTCTTAAAAACACTGCAGAAAATGTTATGTAAAACTTACGTTATGTAATCTAGAAATCTGATATGTAAAATGATTGATACATTAAAAATAAGACCACTTTACGTATAGGCCCTCATAATTATTAGAGTTCTATATGCATAATTTTTTCTATGTGTACTATCTACTGAAGATAGCAAATACAACAAGAATGTTTTTAAAGTTGCCTCGTTGAATTTCCTTCTCCATGGAACCTTAGAACCGGTTTATGACCAAAATGACTGGGTCTATAAACACCACAATATTTAAATGCGGAAAGATCTTTTAAGAACCGTTATGGACTTTTAAATATTGCTAGTGGCTGTTTGCTTCAAAATATTGTTGTAATTCAAATTTGTAACACTGTCAAAAACCACTTAAAATGCGTACAAATTGGTAACATTAAGTTCAACAAATGTTTTAACAATTAACAAATTGTCCTTATCAAGATGTTTATTTCCATTACCTGTTTCCCCGTTTAATTATTGACAACTTAACTAGGATCCATAAGTCAATTACCGTGGACGTATTTCAAAGTGCCTTTTTACTTTGTTGATTGGCAATAAGAACACCAACTTTTAAAAATATTTTCAACTGAACACGCGCAATCGTTTTCGTCTAAATGCTCTGATATCTCATCTCATGTTACATTTACGCTGATCCATACTTGAAATAAAGATAATATTTATGATCCAATATATTCTTTTTAAATCGAACCCCGTTAATCCGAATATCCGCTAGCTGATGTGGCTACAGTCGGGTTGGTTACTTTTTGTGACCCCCTTTTTGCCTGACCCGACGCCAAATTTAGCAAACCTTGATGGAATAAGTGCATGTGATATTGTACTTTATTCCGTATAGGCTCTGAATTCATCTGAGT
Organism: Ophioderma brevispina; assembly: GCA_023653785.1. Taxonomy (NCBI): domain Eukaryota; kingdom Metazoa; phylum Echinodermata; class Ophiuroidea; order Amphilepidida; family Ophiodermatidae; genus Ophioderma; species Ophioderma brevispina. The sequence goes on from JAMKCH010037148.1 coordinate 6,424, forward strand.
CGGGTCAGCAAAGTGGGGTCCACAAATGTACCAACCCCTAACAGTCGCCACTGCTATTGCATTCCGTTGTTGCCGTGCTGATGCGGCTTATTGATATTCAGTGCCGCTGAATAACCCTTAAAGAGGATTGATGGCAATCTCCCTGTCCATACCATAGCATTCAAAAAAGTTGGCAACTATGCTTACTTGCACCTTCTCTTGTTTTTCACATCATCCCTTTTTAGGGTTTAATTCGGTTTATCTCTGCAGCAACCCCAGATTGTAACACCCTCGTCATGAGCCCCTTCATTGTAAAAAAACAGCTTCCGTTTACCTTTCGCCCCATTTTGTGACTCTTTAAAGTGTAGAACTCCCCTGTCAAAACATCCCTTTACTCAATGTCTTCCTTAGGACTAACAGGATTTTCTATCTTTAAGTGGTGTTTTTACATTGAATTTAAATCCTGTTTGTTTTGAGTATAATTGTTATAGAATTACAATTTCGATCAAGGGGGGGGGGTTACTATCAGGACGTTTTTTGCATTATTTTTGGCTGAAAAAAAAAATGATCATCTTTGCTGGTATTCCACTTTACTTGAACTTTAAATTGTGTGTTTTTGCTGATTTGACTCTATTTTGATTTCCATGACGTTAAAACATCATTACTCACCGTATGAAAACAACAAACGAATGAAAGGACGCACCGGTCATGAAAAACAAAATAAATGTAAGAGCATAAGATTCAAAAATGCACATCTTAATTTGCTCTTACATTTAATGGTGAATTTTCCCTGTGGTAAAAGTCAGCACACTTGTTTGAAGTGAGTATTTGCTAATACGAGTATGGTGTGGCCTAAATTAAGGATAAACTCAAATAATCGTTATAGGCCAATATGCTTGTGAATTACTAGCACTTTCAGTGGGAATATATATGTATATACCATCCCATTTATAAAAGCCTGCGGTAGTTAACATCTCCTATTCCTACGTTTTAAATTGAATTCTAAACGATTACTTCGAAAAAAATACAGAAGGGTCAAACTGCATATAAGACCTAATGTGTGTTGTCAGTGTCAAGTTTATTTCACATTTAAATGTGCAGTGCACCACAGGAAACACCACACCCCAACAATGAATCAAAATTAATAGACTCTAGACACATTGATTATAAAGGGTAATTTCTGATATTATGTTTATACTCAGTTTCATGCAGCATCCCCGCTTAACGAATGACCCTCTCTATTGTTTTTTTTTTTTTTCAATTAACGACCAAAAAGAGATTAAAATCTATTCTATAATCTAAAATAAATTGTTTCACGGACCACAATCCTTTTGATTTATATCCAAACCGCAATATCAGGAGCAACTCTAAACTTTGAGAAAAATTTTCTCAAGGATATCTAGTTAACGATGAATAAAAACAAGATGTGCTGAATCGACGAATGCACCTTTATTATTATACTCTTGTCTTTTTTTTTTGTTTGCACATGTTTTAATCGCGACGTGTTTGTTGATTTTTGTGTTTGCTTTCTTTCAGTGTTCCCCCGTGTATTTTTATATGTATGCTATTTTATTAAGACCTGTTGAAATAGGCATCCCAACGAAAAGACGTTATCCTTCCCACAATATATGGGGCGGCCATTTGTGTCACAACGGGTGTCCAACAAGTGAAAAAGGTGTCTAAGTAAAAGTTGAAAGGTGCCAACATACATACACCTCCTTGCGACACCTTTTTGACCCCAAGGCCGCCCATACACATATCAAGCTTATAAACAACGACATTTTTTTCAACACCATCGTACCAATCGAATGATGTTACTGGCATGGTTAAACGTTATCCCATATATGGCGAATATCTAATTGCCGCCTGTCCACTTGCCTACCACTCACTCAATTCAATTTGAAGACGTTTGTCCAAGTAGGTCGAAGTGATGAACGGTAAATTACGCTATCTCAAGAAAGACTTAAACTAACTTCATATTGTCCAAGGTTATTCAAAAACAACATGGCACGAAAATCTAAGAAACACAATTTTGGACACGGAGTTGCAGAAAAGCAATCCCATATTGCACTACAGGGTATATTACTATTTTTGTATGTCCCCGTATCAGAACGAAAGGGCATGTGTGTTTAACAAACATGTGAATTTCGAAATACTGATTTGGCAAGCAGGCCCTATGTTTCCTGTACAAATTACAGCAAACATCAGATCTGTGTAAGGGAATAACTTAGTGTCTATAGCTTGCACGTCAAATATATATACTGATAAACACTGTAAACCGGCCTTTTGTAAACGAGGCTATTATGCTAAAACAAATCAAGCACAACAAATTATTGAGAAACTTGATAGACAAATGGAAATTGGGACCAGTGACCCTCTCCCCCGCGTCGAATAGAGGAAATGAAAGTTATAACATTATATTTTAAGGGTTATGCCCACTTTTGGCCCTAATAAATGAGAGAGAACACAGAAAGACACCCCCCCCCCTCCTGAGACCAACCCATTTTGGGTATAGAGTGCTTACTTGAATTTATAACGCGGAAAACACGAAAAGATGTGAACCCATTAAAGCTAAATTCACGTGGTGAATATTCTTAATATCAGTGCATCCATGGATCGCTTGACTTATTCACTATTTGGACAATGACCTGGATTTCTTTTCTTTTTTTTTATTCTTTTCCGTGTTTCTACTGCAAAGCGGTCATAATGTCTTACAGTGGCGGTGTCCTGTTTGGCAAGCTTGAGTATGGGCTACACTCGCTTGATAGCTAACGCGGTTCGTGTAATGGTCGACCATGGAATTAAAAATCAACAATTAGAGAATGAACATCAAATATCAGTTAAATGAAGTATTAATATCATTATCTGCCATGTCTTTGTATTTACTTGCTCGTGACGATCATGTGTTAATTAATTTATTCGTGTTCGCCGGACATGTTCGATAAGCTCTTGGCAGGAAGATTTTATTGACAAGCTGGAAAGTGGTTGGATATTTGACTTGTAATAGCTTATTTGTTCCAACGTAACTCTATTCGGTCTTGCAGGGTATGAGTTGCCCAAAGTCCAAATAGTTTTATTTTAAAATCCACAATTACGATGCCTATTCATTAACATTACCAAACGGCATCAGCAGAAAAATGAATTAAAATGAGTACAATACAAAGCCTAGTCTTAGGTCTGTGATTTTTGAGATGGCTTCCCAAATGACCACAGGTTATTTGAGAAGCCACTCAAAACGCATTGACTCTAATGTGTTTGACCTATGCAAATCCATATTCGGGTGAGAAGGGTTACGAATGCAAACGACGAATGGTAAATTACTTAAAAACTATTCACGATATAGCTTAAAGAATGCTTGCGCTTCCATTCCTATAGCAGGGACATAAAGAAAGTATCAGTATTCAATTTTTCCTCGTCTCTGCTTGATTTTGTTTGTCCTTCTGATACAATTTTTTTAAAAAGAACTTGATATACAGACGGCCTTCAATCTTGATACTGTGGTCTTTTGGATCACATGGAAACGGGAAAATGATCTTTCGGTGTTTATATTTGGTGCCGACAATAATATAAGGGGTAAGAAGTTCCCCTGCAATTCGTTTGTGATGCACAACTTATTCAGAAAAATAGACGCATTCAGCGTTAATTAATGCACGTACACAGGTAATTTAATTATTTGCCAGCATGATTACCATACAGCATACCCACTCTTGTTTATTATCACGTGACCAGGCCATGAGTGGTGCGGCACCTTACAATAGTTTTGTTCAAGAGGTATCCTCAAATTAATAGAACAAATTAGACACATACTTCCCAAAAAAAGGTCATTATTCGCGGCTTGATAATGATATTCAATGTACCTGTGGGACCGAAGTGCGAAGGTCCGTAACGTTCTCATTCCGAACGAGACATTTTTCATGCGGCATGCGATTGCTTCTTTCAACCGTTTCAAGACATTTTGTCTATAATATACCCGTTCGAAAGTTATCTCGACTTTTCCAGCACCAGAAATCGGGTCCTTATATACCTTCAAACATCCCTTTAACTAACCATTGAAAAGAATAAAAAAATCAACCAGCCCCGGGCCCGATTAGTTTCTCTTCAATTAATTTTTTTTCTTCCCGTTTTTAAAATTCACAAAATATAAGGGCTAGATCTGGGAGTATCTTACAACATGATGAACGCGTATAAATACGGTGTGTTCTATAATCTATAACCGTGATTTTGCTCTGGGCATTTTAAGGCGCATGTGTTACTCTGCCCCGATTCCGCTGTCAATGTTGCTAATGCCGTATTACTTTCATATCATTTTATGGTGTTCGATTGTAACTAAATCGCGCAGGTCGCGCCGCTTTTGGGCACAGTCGTCTCTCTTTTTTTCTGTTTTCTCATAAATCACAGAAAATTTTTAACCTGTTCTAGCTTGAAGAGTAACTGATCGCGCGGTTTCCTTTTACAAAATCCTACCTCGTCACTCTAACCCGCACCCAGGGGCCTTGGTACGATCTTTCAACTTTCATGCATATTCCAGCACGCGTTTTGTGATAAGATACACCCGAATGAATCTCAGGTAACAGTGGTCGCACGCGCTGCCGTTTGCTCTCTCACTGGCATTTTAATTCGCACGTGGATGACCCAAGCTTTTTTTGTCCCACGCTACTTGAAATATTACTTCACGTCAAAAAGCAGGTACTTGAGAGACATTTAAAAATCTATTCACTGATATCGGGGTCTTTTTTTCCAAAGTGAATACACGTAAAAAAATAAAAGGTGGTAATTGCGATATTAAATACACACAATAATGGTCCACGTGAAGGCTCTACGCGTGTGATTAAGTTGATTTGATATTTGCAAATTCATTTCAGTGACTATACACAGAGCTGTCCGACGGGTTGATGAACTTAATGTGGCCCAGTTTCTATTAGCGAAAGATTGGAACGAAGTTTCTTGCAAATCAGTTTGAAAAACAACTGATGTTCCTTGATATTAAGTACCTTACGAGAGCAAGGGTTGTCTTATATTGAGCTCCTCCCCCAAAACCATATAGCCCAGTAGCTAAGCAGACATTTGTAACACATCTCACGTACAAAGGGTTGAGTGATTAAATATGTAGGTATACTGACAGGGACCCATGACACGTAATTCTTAAGTGCCAGCAAATGGTCCTTAAGGAGAGGGGCCAAAACAAATTTGTACGGGGGTCACTTTTAAATTGATTCCATCATGTTGAACATTATAACCCTGATATTTGTTCCCTAACCACAAGGATCATAAAAGATAGTTTGTACTATCTACAAGGCCCACAGTTTCAGAGTTTTTATCAGCTAAAACAGCAAAATCAATAAAAAGGGGGCAATGTTTAGTTGTCCCGGGGTCAAATTTTAAAGTTGCTCCGATTTGGATATAACAATGGTGCAAATTATTGGTGGAACTCATAGGATCAAATAAGGGAATATTTTTGAGTGTCTCAAATGCTTGCTTAAGAGTAGGGGGAAACAAGGTCAAGCCCCATTGAATGCAATGGACGTTACCTTTCTCTGTGCCCCTACATCGGTAAACTAAGAATTTTAGACATCCAAACTATTCTTTATTTTAAATCCAATGAACCCATCAATAATTGCACCATTTTTTTTATCTAATTGGAGCACCTTAAAATTTGACCTCTGTACAACTGAAATGACCCTTTTTATTGAGTTTGCTGTTTTTTAGCCTATAACTCTTAACTTTACGTTGTAGATACAACTTACCTTTTCCTGACTCCTTGTGGGTTAACAAATACTAGTAACCTGGTTACTTTTCAACATATTGGTCATTTTAAAATTGCCCCCGGACAAACTTTGTCTTGGCCCCCTCTCCTTAAGGCACCAGTTGCTGCATTGAAGAATCACTTTTCAGGGTTCCTGTCAGCCTGTCAGCATATTTAATCACTCAAACCTTTTGTACTATGAGATTTGTTAAAAATGTCTGGTTCGCTCCCGGTTTTAATACGTTCTTTTGTCATGCTCCACACACATATATCAGTTCAACATGACATCACTGGGTCCCATACATGGTTATCCTTTTGTTCCAAACATTAATAATACTCATATTGGCTTCCTAACACATAGTACTTCTTTTGTCATGACACCCACATATATCACATGTACATCACATGGTCCTCATGAGTATCACATGGTATCCCTTTGTGACATCAGATGTATCTCATATTTACAAACAGGTATATATATTGAGCTTCCTATAACATACTTTTTGTCGTGACACACACGCATATCACGTGTACATCACATGGGTACCTCATGAGTATCACATGGTATCCCTTTGTGACAAACAGGTGTATCTCATATTGAGCTTCCCAACATCATACTTTCTTTTGTCATGACACACACGTATATCACATGTACATCACATGGGTATCTCATGAGTATTACGTGATTTGCCTTTGTGACAAACAGGTGTATCTCATATTGAGCTTCCTAACATCATACTTTCTTTTGTCATGACACAAACGCATATATCACATGTACATCACATAGATACCTCATGAGTATCACGTGGTATTCCTTTGTGGAAAACAGGCGTATCTCATATTGAGCTTTCTAACATTATACTTTCTTTTGTCATGACACACACACATATATCACATGAACATCACATGCATGGGTGTCTCACATGGTATCCCTTTGTTACAAACAGGTGTATCTCATATCATGGAGTTATTGTAGTAAACTCCATTCTCACATTGAGCTTCCTAACATCATACTTTCTTTTGTCATGACACACACATATCACATGAACATCACATGGGTACCTCATACATGGTATCCCTTTGTTACAAACAGGTGTATCTCATATTGAGCTTCCTAAGTTTTTATACTTTCTTTTGTAATGACACACACGCATATATCACATGTACATCACATGGGTACCTCATGAGTATCACATGGTGTGCCTTTGTAGAAAACGGGTGTATCTCATATTGAGCTTCCTAACATTATACTTTCTTTTGTCATGATGCTGTTAACGTCCTTCTCACGAGTAAGTCACATCTTTTTCCTATTGTTCTTAGTGTTTCTTGCTTTTTTCCTTTCTGTCAGCGCCTTGCCTACTTTGTAAAAGGCACTCTATAAGTGTTATTATTATTATTATAACCATTAATTGTAAGGCATAAAGAATGCAACCTTCAAATAAATTTAAAGGATAGAGTGCCCGTTTGCTAAATTATGTAACGCTGCAAATTGATAGCAAGAGAAAAAATTCTTTAAAAGTTACAACTTTTTTTCCTGTGAGTGACATTTGAGAAAAGTAATAAAAGATAAAGTATAAATAAAAGATACATCTTTTTCCACAAAGGGGCCATTTTTTATTTATTCATTTCTTAATATATCAAACAAGCAAAGAAATGTACATAAAAAGTTCAGACAAGAAATCAAAAATGTTGGGTGCAACCCACCATCCTATTTCCGCAGGACTGTAGACAATTACAACAAGACATACATTAAAAGGTAAACTGCAATTTACAATTATACATTTATAATTAAAAAAAACAAAGTATTGCACTTAAAACTATTTAAAATTATTAAAGAGAAGTCAAAATGGCCAAATGGTCACTATATTTGGTATCAATTTGAAGGGAAATGTGGTTCCAAATATTATGTAATGCTCTCTAAATTTCTTAGATTAAAGCGGAGGACAAATCTAATTTTGATTAAAATCAGTTAGATTTATATTTCAATGTATTTTGATTTAAATTGTAATCTAAACTTTAGATTTGTCCCTGATAGCAATCAAATTAGATTAGTTTTTAATCTAAGACATTGAGAGAGTGCCCATGAGATATTCAGATAAGTTTTATTGGCATTTTCATTCAGCCAATGCATTTTATAATGATATAATTATATTTACAGATATTTTAGAAATAATTGCAGTTTTAAAGAATAAAATATACAGAATGATGTAATGACATGAAATCAAATGCAGGAGAGGCCATAATAAGTTTGGTGGGCTTTGACTCCACCTCACATAATACAATAGATTTAAATTACTAGACAGGACGGGACAAGACAGGACAAGACAAACAAACAGGAAAAACAAGACAAAGGCATTGATTGTTAATTGTTTTAGCAAGATAAGAGGCAAGAGAACATGATAATAGTTATTGAAGAATGAAAAACACGTGCGTTCAATAACTAATTGATTGATAAGTTCTAAACTGTATAGGCCTAATTAGAATATTGTGACGGGAGGTACATTTGACATGTGTGTTTGATATTATGTTACAAAAGGTATATAACTACAAGATGTGTGGTTATATTATGTGACTTGCACAAATACGTCTAATTATGACATGTCTCCTTGCTAGACATAATATTTGCAGTGTACCCATGCATGTGCGATTCATGGTAAAAGGAAACTAATATTGAGAAGCTAAAAGACAGGGTCGATTATTCGTGCAACAGTTACCAGAACGATTTTGTTATATTTCAATTTTGTCTGCACTATACTAAAAAAGAACTGTGAATATTCTACTCTCTAAATGCAAAAGAGTGAATTTCACTCTTTTAGAGTGACTAATGTAAACAAATAATAACAATTTATCATTTTGTGAATAATCA
>JAMKCH010037149.1:0-14446 GCA_023653785.1 Ophioderma brevispina
TCTTTGTTGATAGTTGAGGGGGGCTATTTTTTTACGCGTTGAGGGGTCCTTTGTTTTATAGTTGAGGGGGTCTTTGTTTTAAGTTGAGGGGGTCTGTGTTTTATAGTGACGGGGGTCTTTGTTTTATAGTTAGGTGGGTCTTTGTTTTATAGTTTGAAAAGGGGCTTTGTTTGATTAGTTGAGGCGGTCTTGGGTCTTTGGGGGGATTGGGGCTTTGTTTTATAGTCACCCGGGAAACGATGCGTTTCAACATCAATAAGTATGCACAAAAGATTTGCAGTGCAGTTTGGGAACGACCATTGTGGTCAGTCTGCAGGTGTTAGTTCCCACACTCCGTAAGTGGAGAGTCCATATACACGTTATGATGGTGTGCATTTACTGATAGAGGTTAAGATTGTTTTGTGAACATTGTCTTGATGCATGTGGTACTGTTCAATACAACCCCAGGTGTTTGCTGAGCAACCCAAAGATATGTAGAAAGTAATTTGCTTTTTTTGCGCGGGGGGGGGGGGTAGAGCAAGTTCCTATCACAATTTCATGTGATGAGTAACTGTTTGGCGGCTTTTTGTGCTCTTTGTAAATAATTAATATTTTGAATATCGTTGGTAAAACAAATTTCTTTACAGATCTTAAGAATTTAATACTGTCATTCATATTAATATAGCTTATTCACACAGGTATTATCACGGGGAATATTCTGGAAAAATTTTCTTACAATTGCCATATGTTAATGTTAATTTTGTACAAGTTAAACTTTTATATTTAGGTCCACGTGCGACTTCGGCAAGCATCTCGCTTAAGGATTAGCCCGAAAAATTCAATCGAGCTCTAGTTGCAGTTTATAAAGTTCAGCCTCCCTCGTTATGCCGAGAAGGCTTCAGCTTCAACGTTATTATCATGATTTAAATTATATCTATAATTCTAGGTCGGCTCACTGGGGTTATAACCTTTGGGTCAGGCACCGGGTTAAGGTTACATAAAATAAAATTATTTCATCCAAGGTAGGTTCACTTAGGGGGTACCTTTTGGGTTAGTGTTCACCAAGGATCATTGTTTTCTCCCACAGGTTCGGTCACTGGGAATTAATCTAGGTAGGGTCACCTTGCTCTGCAAATTAAAATAACATCATAGTACTATGTATGCTAAGCTGAGCCTCTCTTAAGATTTGAGTATTTGTATGCTATACATATATCAAGCCATGCATGTTGCAAATAAATTATGTTCCTACTTGATGGCCGAATGAACTGCAACCATTTGGCGCTTCCTTTCAGTCTACTGGCGGGTAAAAAATTTGAAGTGATGAATATGAAACATTCATGTTAATGAAAAAATAAATGGCAAAAAGTATGCTTCAGGATGTTATAAAATCTTTTTTTTGTTTTGCAATAGATCAAAGTGGATCCATCGTGGGTCCAAAAGGAGACAAAAATACGAGGTGGATAGTGTGTTCACGAAAACAATTGTTTTCTTAATTTTCTTTTAGCTGGGAGGTATTTATTGGCCTACTTGATGGCCATTTCAGATACATCCAATGTTCAGGCCGACTCAGAGATTTCCTGAGGAGGGCGCCCTCAATTCCACAAAATCTGCTTTTTGAATGTAAATAATGCGGTCCATATACTAATCACGTGTGAAATTTGCTAAGCTTAAATCGGATTCCTTCTATGGGAAAATCACAACTTGTTATAAAAATACGGCATCCGGAATTTTTGTTATGCCCCACAGTATCCTATGGGACGTAATACTACACATAAAGGTTTACTGCATCAAAACGAAAAATTCCGATGCATCTCAAATTTGGAAATTTGTGCATTTTAGGTTATATCTTTAGTTCTAGTGGCTATTTTCATTATTACACAAAAAAATAATATTTCGAAATCTTATGAGTTCAGACTTTAAGTTTTAGAGATACACAGATTTATGGGATACCTGCCCAAATGACATATGGTTTATTCTTGCGTTTCTGAGACCAAGTCTTGAACCACAGAATACATTGTTTTTGTATTTCTTGTCAAAAACAAAACATGTGTAAAATAAAACACAGAGTAACAGTTTGTAATAACTATTTCCGTTTAAACTTTATATCCCGAAATCTGTTGTTTGGGCGCTTCAACTAAATCCTATGAGATTGTAATATGCTACCACATTTCAAGAGTCGTCAAGTTTAAAGGGAAGGAGGAAGGGGAGGCGAATCATGCATGGTTCTTTTCCGATGTGTTTCGGTATATGTAATTTGACGATGTCTGGGAAAATTAATTGGATTAGCATGATGTAAATGTAATTCCAATTAATATTGTTTGTTAACCATTATGAGCTTTTTACTCTCCAAATAAACAACAAATGTGGTCGTACAGCCCGATGAAAGTTTATTTTGAGGCGATGAATGACTGCGAATCCTTGAAAAAAATCTTTGCAATACTGCATAGTGGAAAACAGCCCATTCGGGGAATGTATTTTGGAAAGGATCAATGTTGCTAAATTTTACGGTTCATCGTTCCTTTAGGCAAGTCAAAATAAAACATGTTCTCCGTCGCTTGTGGGGTTTTTGAAAAAAAAGGAGGAGGCGGGGCTTTTATTGTGTTTTTTTTTAGTTTTCAAGATGGCCGCCATTCAAGATTTTCGTCAACTCCAGGTGTTAACCTTATCACACGTGACCTGCAGCATTGGTAAGTTTTGTTATATATTTAAAAAAAAAAAAAAAAAAACAATGTTTTTCATTCGTGTTAGCACATGTTTTAGCACATCTTACTGTTTTAGTTGTTAGAATACCTCCTAATAAACAGTATCAAATGATTCAGAGGAGAGTTAAATATCAATAGGTAGAAAATACATTAAAATAAAGGACCCTAAACTGTTGTGCTTTACCTCCCCCCTGCTTGAGTCGTTGGCATAATGACTGCACGCGATTGACGACTCACAAAACAGTTCTTACACAATAAAAAAACTGGCACTTGATGATAGACTTAATAGGGCTATCAATGGAAAAAGAGCATAAAATCAAAATGCTGGATCAGTGCAGTTGTAGGGAATTAATAGTAGGGGTTTTAATCACGTGATGTGATTCCGAGTTGTAACGTTTCTTGCCCAAAATTTTAAGGGAAAAAATATCATTCAAAAGGTGGGGTTATTATGTATAAAACAATTCAGAATATTTTGGTCTAAATATCTAAGGACTCTCCTGGCGAATGATTGTTTTGCAATCTATTTCGTGTTTTTCAAAGTCGTCGACAGATATTCTGAACCGTACTCCTCCGTTTTTTTTTCGCTTATGGGACTAATAAAACGGACAAAATACGGCGAAATCCACCCACCATACCAGTGCCTGGTGCATGGTGCTGCAATGCAGAGCGAGATCTACAAAAAAAAAAAAAAAACAATGGCAGCGCCCATGGTATGACTAGCGCGTGTATAGATTCCCAGGGCGTTGGGGCCATTTAACTGCTTAATCTGCATTTAAAAACATTGGTGAGTCATTTAAGAAGATGTTACGTTTCGGATGATATCATGACTGAATTCAAGGCGGGAAAAAAGAGTAGGAGGAATATGCAGCCAAGAATTGCATTTAGGGAGGGCGCAACTTCGGCAGTCATCAGTCTGATGAAACAGAATACTAATTTCCTGATGGATTTCGTTTTTTTATTGATATTTTTACATTTTTTTGAAAATAAAAAATAAAAAATAAAAATCGAGGCGGCCTCAAAAAAGGAAGCGGACGGGGACGAGAAACATGTTTTTTCTTTTATTCTCCTTAAGCAGGAAGGGGGAAGGTTTAAATTTAAAGGATATGGTAGTGTCAAATGTTTCAAAGTTTGCGGGTTTAAAAAAAGCTTAGCATTATCACATATAATCTAAAAGTTCGAAATTGATCGGCCTCAATGTTTTGCCAAGCAAGCCTTGCAAGATCAGGTAACTGACCTTTAAAATGCTTGAATATCATAAAACAAATTCATATTAATAGAGTTATGGACTCTCCCGTTATTGTCTCCAATTTTTGGAAAACGTGTTATGAATGTAATTGTCGTAGCGAGCGTACAATCCAATATGTGTTTCTATTAACTTCGTAAGAGGATGTATAAAATGATTTACCACCAATTCATGATTCAATACATTTGTTTGCATGGTGGTCAGTCACATGGATTATAGTGCGAAAAGAAATTGCAAGATTGGGACCAGTACTTGTTGTCACTAACTCATGTGACAAACCAGTGCAAAAATTACACAGGAAGGCAATGCATTGTGGGAAAAAAGCACTATATACCTTCTCTTCACGTCGGTGATCAAGTAGAATCGTCGGTAAAGGTAAGCTCATTATAATTGCTTCAACAGCATATCTCGGACTAATAGTATACAAATATTCAATGATCATGAGGGATCTTTGGAATCTATTGGCCCCCGAGGTGACCTGGAGGGCGTGGGGTACCCCACGCCCGCAGTTCACCGAGGGAACCAATAGATTCCACAAGATCACGAATAAGATCATTAAAATATTTTGTTTTCATCCTTCATGAATATATTTTTTGTTCATTGATTGGTTAAAAGTGAAACTGAGCCTGAGACTACTTAAACAAAAAATATGCCTTGTCTGTACTGTACTTATAGGCTAGGCGAGGCTAGGGAAGAGCTTGTAGCTTGGCATGTGTGAAGCCTTGAGACTGAGGAAAGTCCGCCACTTGCGATATCAACACCTTTTTTCGGTAAATAAATGACGCCGAGATCCGTACCGAATTTACTCCGGGAATTTTACTGCATAATAATATAGCTCACCTTTCGTTTCCGACCGTGGCCGTGAACATGCAGTCATGTCATGCAGTGGATGATGCACGTTGAGATCAGCGTTATCATCCATGGCATTAAAATAAAAATCACCGCGGGAATCACTGGTGTTAATCTCTGGCACCACTCCTAGAACATGACAGCACATAAGTATTAGTTTCTTAAACCATTTTTTGAACTTCTCACTATCAGTGTAGAAGGCCGAGGGCCGTAGAAGGCTTAACACGGTGTTATTGCAAACTGAATCGGCAGCAGACCATTCGCACTTATTGTTGTGCTACGGGTGTCGACGAAGTAGCCTCAACAATGCGTCAAATTTCCTTCAGCGCAACCATAACTAATACGAAGTACACATACGTTGAGAAACTACAAGTAGAGTCTTGCTGCTCATGCATAACGTCAACACCCGAGTGATTGACCACAGCGAAAAGAACGATAAAGGAAATGAAACACGAGTATACGAGGCTTTCCCTAGGAAAAGGCGGTCTATTCCATAGGGAAAATTGAGGTCTATTTCACTGTGAGCTCTCTTTCTGCAAATAGTTAAAATATTTGTGGTAACGGACGCAATTTTAACCAATCAATGAACATGAATTATTATGAGGATTATAATAAGGTGTAGTCCTGGGGCGTTTAGTTGCTATGAGCAACGTTGCGTACTTTTAACGTTGAAAGTGGATTATTTTTCATGGAATAGCGAACAGGAATTTCAAGTTTCACGTACGAGTACACCGAATCTCAATGAAACCCTAATGAGTCCACACGAGAATGAACACTGCACAAGCTTCTTTTTATCGGAGGGGGTCGTCACTCTTATTTTAATTAATAACATACATTAAAAACATTAGAATCGTGTACAAAAACATGGTCTCAAAGGTAAAGCAGGAACATAAACTGTTACAATTCGTTGATCAGTTAATATTTACGATTACACTTTCTCAACAACCATCGTTTCGAATTCTAGGGATTACATTGTTCGCGAGAAAATCGTTTACTAGTTATATCAGTAAATAAAATGTGTCGGTCCTTGCACAGAGCAAAATGTGTTTAGAATTTGAACATTATCAATAATCACACGACGAAGGCAAATGACATGTTTACATTCGTGATCTGCTATACGAACTTGCGGAAGCTACATTGAGTATGTTTCTATACTGTCTGGATACGGTTGGTGTTCTTTGTTTGATCGCCATACCTTTGTTGCTAGAGATTTACAATAGAAATTGTGTCATGTCATTCCCTTAAGTATGCACATTCCATTGACTTCACCAGGTGGCTCAAACATGAACATGAATTTCATTGCAGAAATATTAGAGCAGCATGGGGTCTAGTAGAAAAATCATCAGCGTGCCACCTTGGCACCCTTGCGCAATTAGGCATGGGCAAATAAACATGTGTAGTCCAGGAAAATTAGTCTTAGGACGGTTGTAGGTCTGATTTTTTTCTCCAAAATCTCCGGAGCTATAATACGCGAGATACAGTACATTCGACTGTTTCACTGAGAAATATGATGAAAAAGAGGTTTAGTCCATGACACTAAAAACTCAAGCATCCTATAAGTGCTATAGGCACTCGTCGCTGTACGTCAGAATAACTAGTGGATGAGTGGATGAGACCGTCAGGTTTTAACGGACTGAGTTGGAAAGACCAGCACATTTGTATGATGTGACACATTTGAGCACATGGCTTGTTCGCGTGTGGTTATACATATTGCCGAGTTCGACCCCAATTTGAACACTTTTTCCCACTACTTAGCCAAAGATTTTAAGTATTCCACTCACCTTCGAGCGATAAAGAATTAAGCAAATCCATATTACTCTGTAAAGTTAATAAAGTGTACGACTACGATCAAAACAAATCGTCAAAATTACAGATCAAGTCGTACAGAAAGGCAGACAAAAATTACCCAATGTATGCACTCTTTTATACAATGGACGTGATTCCAAAGAATTCTAGACAAATAATTATCCCATAGCAACCGGCCGACTGTGGTGTCTTTTGAAATTATTGCTTGGAAATGCTCAAAATGTTGTTTCCTAGTTGATAGAAAATTATATTGGTCAGAAGGAATCCTTGAGGAGTGGGTCACAAGGGAGTATTTGGTGATCAAAAAAATTAAAAAAAAAAAGTAAGATGGAGTCATTTTGAGGCGATTATTGCCTATCTTCTACCAAGTTTGTTGCTTTGACTGGATGCGTATTCACATTGTCACAATGATCCTTTAGAAATGGTGTTCAGAAAATGAGAGATCAAAAGATCAATATGTAGTAAGGATTCTGGACAGTCAAAGTCCGCTGAGGCTCAGGTAAATATTGAAAAGCGATATCACGATGGACAAACCCAAATCTAACGAGCAGTTTTTCAACAATCCTTTACAAGTTAATGTTGAGGTGTTAAGAGATAGAGGGTAAAAGTAATCTGACCACGAGAGAGATCAATCAGTGGCAGAGTAGACAGCAAAACCAGCAGTATCGTTGATTGTCAGGGGTATGGTCAAAGTACAGTAGTAGAGTAGGTCAACTAAAAAGTAATAACAGAAAAGCAGCCAATTCTCTTACTTTGTAGGTATTTATTTATTTATTTGCAAAGAGGTGGATACTTTCGCTTACGTGGCGGCTATGGGAAGAGCGACCGATCTACCAAAGAGCAAACTTACCATGTCATATTAAAGATCAAAGCGTTACCTTGATCTCAGCATGTTTGTGATATTCAAGGGTCCTTTCGCTTTTCCGTTGGGCATGATCGTTTTTTTTTTTTTTTTTTTTTTTCCGTCTCCTCCTCCCTCCTCTTCCCCCTCCTCTCCTTTGGGTTTGCAAATATTTAGTTGTTCTAGTGTTAGTTCTCGTTGTGTGTGTCAATAATTGATCTTGTTGTCAGAAACGCACTTGCCGCGGATCGTACATGTCACCTCAAAACTTTGTGTCGCAATAGAAAAATGTACTCGGTCAAGTGGTGACTGCCCTTACACTCGTCTCCCGCTACTGTGGTGATCTATATCTTTCCTATCTCTGTGGTGTTTGTCATCGCTCGAGTGGATGTTACTGTCACCTCTCTTCATGTTTCACTGCGCGCTCCATGGGGAACGGACAGTCTGAGGGTTGATCGGAGTTTCAAAGTGACTCTAAGCAGTCAAAGGGAATCTAGTGTGTCAGTCTTGTAGGTGGTGAGTCTTATGAATTGCCTTAATTCTCTTTAGGTAGTTTAGTATGAACAACTAAAATTGCCGAAAAAGACCTTGCTATGAGCACTATTGGGGAAACAATGATGAGATCAAAGGAACGCGTTGATATGTATAGGACTGGTAAGTTGCTTCTTGGGTAGGATCGGGCTCTCTTCCATAGCCCACTGTATCGAGTTATCCAACTCTTGCAAAATATAAATAAATAAATAAATAAGAAAGTAAGAGAATTGGCTGCTTTTGTCTGTTATTGAAAAGTTTTTAGTTGACCTACTCTACTAGATGTACTTGACCATACCCAGACAATCACGATACTGCTGTTTTGCTGCTACTCTGCCGACTGATTTGATCTCTATCGTGGGTCAGATTACTTTACCCGCTATCGTTAACACCTCAAGACATTAAACTTGAAAGGTTTTTGAAAAAACTGCTTCGTTAGATTTTGGGGTTGGCCATAGTGATACGCTTTTCAATTACCGGAGCATTCAGCGGACTTGACTGTCAGATCCTTACGACAATGATCTTTTGATCTCTCATTTCTGAACACCATTCTAAAGGATCATTTGACAATTGGTGATACGCATCCAGTCAAAGAACAAAACTTGTAGAAGATAGCAAAAATCGCCTCAAAAAGACTCCATATATTTTTTTTAAAAATTGTGGATCACCAAATACTCCCTTGTGACCCATCCTCAAGGATCCCTTCTGACCAAGATAAATTTCTACTAAACGTACGTGAAACAACCATTTTGAGCATTTCCAGCAATAATTTCAAAAAGACACCACAGGTCGGCCGGTTGCTATGGGATAATTATTTTTGTTAGAAATTCTTTTTTGAATCGACCGTCTTGCATAAGAGTGCATACATTGGGTAATTTTTGTCTGCCCTTTCTGTACTACTGAGCTGTAATTTTGACCGATTTGTTGAATCGTATTCGTACAATGTAGTTAACTTCCAGAGTAAATGGATTGCTTAATTTGTATCGCTCGAAGTATTGGAAACTTCAAAAGCTTTGAGTAGTGGAAAGAGTTTCAAATTGGGTTCGAACTCGGCAAATATGTATACCAGAACGCGAACAAGCCATGTGCTCAAATGTGTCACATCTACAAAGTGTGGTCTTTCCAACTCAGTCAGTTAAAACCTGAAAGGTCTATCCAACCTCATCCACTAAGTTATGCTGGACAGCAGACGACGAGTGCCTAGCACTTATGGGGCTTGAGTTTAGTGTTCATGGACTAACCTCTTTTTTCATCATATTTATCTAGAGTGATACTAGTACGATAGATGTACGTATATCGCGTATTTATAGACTCCAGGAGATTTTGGAGACAAAAATCAGGACCTTATTACACCGGCCAATACTAAATTCATGGTTAAACATTCGTTTATTTGCCCATGTAATTGCGCAAGGGTGCCAAGGTGGCACCGATTGATTTTTCTAATAGAACCATGGCTCATAATTTTTCGCAATGAATTCATGTCAATGTTTGAGACCCCACCACCTGGTGAAGTTCAATGGAAAGTGCATACTATAGGGAATGACAATTAACAATTTCTATTGAATCTCTAGCACAAAGGTTCTGGCGCTCAACAAAGAAACACGCAACCGGATCAGACAGTATAGAAACATACAATGTAGCTTTCAGCAAGTTTCGTAATATCAGTATCCACGAATAAACATGTCATTTGCCTTGTTTGGTGATTTATTGATAATGTTCAAATTATAGACCACATTGTGCTCTGTGCAAAGGACCGACACATTTATTTATGAGATAAAACTATTAACGATTTCTCGCGAACAAATTTACTCACTAGGAATTAAGAAAACAGATGGTTGTGAGAAAGTGTAATCGTAAATATTAATGAATCAAAGAATGTAACAGTTTATGGTCTGCTTTACCTGAAGACAATGTTTGTACACGACTTCTAATGTTTTTAAGTATGTGATTAATTAAATAAGAGTGACGACCCATAATGTAAAAAAGAATTCTTGTGCAGTGTTCATTCTCGGGTGGCTAATTAGGGGTTGCATTTGAGATCGTGTACTCGTACGTGAAACTTGAAATTCCTTGTTCGATATTCCATGAAAACAAATATCCCACGTTTCACGTAAAGTAAGCACGTGCGCATAGCAACTAAACCCCCAGGACTAACACCTTATTTATATCCCTGAATGAATAATTTCATGTTCCTTGATTGTTTTAAAAGTGCGTCACCCGTGACCACAAATAGTTTAACTATTCGCGAGAAAGAGAGCTCACAGGGAAATAGGGCTATTTCCCCTAGGGAAATAGACGCCGATTTTCCCTAGGGAAAAAGCCTCGATACTCGTGTTATCAGTTCCTTTATCGGTTCTTGCGCTTGTGGTCAATACGGACTGTTGCCGTTATGATGAGAATGCACAGACTCTTACTGGTATTTCACGTAGTTATGTGTACGTTGTCTTAGTTATTGCTCTGAAAGGAACTTTGACGCATTGTTGAGGCTACTTCGTCGTACCGTGAATAACAACAACATGGCTGCGTCAGTTGCAATAACACCGGGGAAACCTTCTACCCCAGCCTTCTACACAGATAGTGAGAATTCAACGAAAGTGTTTAAGAACTAATTACGTATGTTCTGTCAGGTTCGAGGAGTTGTGCAAGGATATTAAACCAGTGCTTCCGCGGTGGGTGATTTTATTTTAGGCCATGGAATGGATAACTATGATCTCAACGCGGGCATCATCCACTGCATGACATGACTGCATTGCTTCACGCCCGGTCGGAAACAGAAGGTGAAGGTATATTATTATGCAGTAGTAAGTATTCGGAGTAAATTCGGTACGGATCTCGGCGTCATTTATTTACCGAAAAAAAAGGGTTGATTATAGCAAGTGGCGGAACTGTCCTCAGTCTAAAAGGGCATCAAACATGCAAAGTCAAGCTTCTTGCCTTAGCCAGCAGACTATAAGTACATACAGGAAAGGGCATTATTTTTTGTTAAGTAGGTCTCAGGCTCAGTTTCACTTTTAACCCAATCAATAAAAAAAAATTATATTAGGAAGGAATAAAAACAAAATATTAATGATCTTTATTCGGGATCTTTGTGGAATGTATTGGTCCACTCGGTGAACTGGAGGGCGTGGGGTACCCCACGCCCTCCAGTTCACCTCGGGGGCAAATAGATTCCAAAAGATTCCCTCATGATCATAAATATTTGTATACTCTAGTCGGGATATTGGGAACAATTATAATTGATCTCACATTTACCGGATAGTTCTACTGATCCACCGACGGGAAGAGAGATATAGTGCTTTTTCCCACAATGCATCTTCTGGTAATTTTTCAATGGTTGTCACATGAGTTAGTGACAACAAGTACTGGTCCAATCTTGGCAATTTACTTTTCGTCACTATAATCTCATTGACTGACAACAGTGCAAACAAATTTATTGTAAGACATGAATTGTGGTAAGAACATTATACATCCTCTTACCGAAGTGTATAGAAAACAATAATTGGATTGTACGCTCGCTATCGACAATTAACAATTCATAACACCGTGTGGCGCAAAAAATGAGGACAAAACGGGGCGAGTCCATAACTCTATGAATACGAATTTGTTTTATTTGATATTCAAGCATTTTAAAGGTCAGTTACCTGATCTTGCAAGGCTGATTGGCAAAAAAACATTGAGGCCGCACAAGTTCGACCTTTTAGAGATAATGTGATAAGTGTAAGCTTTTTGTAAACGCAAAACTTGCAACATTTGGAAAACACTATCAATAGTCCTTTAAATTTAAAACCTTCCCCTTCCTTCTATAAGGCGAAGCTAAAAGAAAAAACCTGTTTCTCGTCCCCGCCCCGCGCCTTTTTTGAGGCCGCCTCGATTTATTTTTATTTTTTATTTTCAAAAAAATGAAAAAATATATAAACAAAAACGAAAATCCATCAGGAAATGAGTATTCTGTTTTCATAAGATGATGACTGCGAATTTTGCGCCTCCCGCAAAATGCAATCTTGCGGCATAAGTCATCCCTAATTCATTTTTCCCGACTTGAATTCAGTTCATGATGATATCATTCGAAAACGTACATCTTTTAAAATGACATCAACAATGTTTTAATAGATTAAGCAGGTTTTGGTTTTTTTTGGTTTTTTTTTTCAGTTAAATGGCCCATACGCCCGGGGAAATCGTAACACACGTAGTCATGGCCAGGGGCGCTGCCATGTTTTTTTTTTTTTGTGGAGATACGATCTCTCTTATGATTGCAGCACCATTGCCACCCGGCGACTACTAGTACGATTTAGCCGTATTTTGTCCGTTTTTGTAGTCCCATAAGCGAAAAAAAAAAACGGATGAGTACGGTTCAGAATATCTCGAAGCGACTTTTTTAAAAAACACAGAACGAAATAGATGAAAACAAATAATTCGCCAGAGGAGTCCTTAGATCTTTCCAAAATATTTCTGGAAATTTTATATAATAACCCCACCTTTTGAATGAATATTTTTCCCTTAAAAAATTGGCAAGAGAGAAACTTTAAAATCGGAATCACATCAAGTGGATTAAAAACCCGACTATTATTCCGACAACTTTCACTGATACCAGCATTTGATTTATGATGTTTCCATTGATAGCCCTATTAGTTGTCATCAAGTGCCAGTTTATTTGGGTAAGCACGGTTTTGGGATTCGCCATCGCCGGAGTATTATCACCGACTCAAGCAGGGGGGAAGTTATCATCAACAGTTTTGTCTTTATTTAATGTAACTTCACACCTTTATTTAATTAATCCTTCTGAATTCAAATTGATACTTTTATTAGAGGTATTCTAACAACTAAAACATTAAGATGGCTAAACATGGTGCTAACACTATTAAAACATTGTTAAATATGTTCAGTTCTTGTGGACCTTTGTCTCTGTTCGTTTTGACTTCACGTGTGATAAGGTTAAAACCTGGAGTTGACGAAATCTTGAATGGCGGCCCCATCTTGAAAAATAAAAAAAAAAAGCCCCCGCCTCCTCCTTTTTTTTCAAAACCCGGACGGAAACAGGTTTTTTTTTACTTGGCTAAAGGAACGATTGTGAAACGTAAATTTTAGCAACATTGATCCTTTCCAAATTACATTACACGAAGGGGGCTGGTTTTTCACTCATGCAATTATTGACAAGATTTTTTTCAAGGATCGCGTCATTCATCGCCATCAAAATAACACTTTCACGGGCTTTACGACAACATTATTTTTGATTTATTTGGAGCTGGGAGTAAAGAGTAAAAGCTCATATGTTACAAAGGAATATTATTGGAATTACATTTACATCATGCTATCCAATTAATTTTCCCAGACATCGTCATAATTACATATACCGAAACACATCCGGAATAAAGAACCATGACATGATTAGCCTCCCCTTCCTCATTCCATTTAACTTGACGAGCTCTGGCAATGTGGTAAAGGTTAGCCATATTACAATCTCATCAAGGATTTAGTTGTGAAAGCCGCCCAAACAACAGATTTCGGATTAAAAAGTCTAAACGGAAATTAATGTTATTACAAACCTGTTACTGTGTTTTTATTGTAAACATGTTTGCGGTTTTGGACAAGAAATCCAAGCAACAATGTATTCTGTGTTTTCAAGGTACTTGGTCTCAGAAACGCCAACACAATAATTTAACACATATGTCATTGCTTTAACGGCAGGGTAATCCTAAATCGTGTTGTATATCTCTAAAACTTTAAGTCTGACTCAGAGATTCGAAATATTATTTTTTTGTGTATGTATGTAATAATGAAAATAGTTCAACTAGAACTAAAGATTAGAACCTAAAATGCACAATTCCGAAATTGAGATTGAATCGGATTTTTTCGTTGTGATGCCAGGAAACATTTATGTGTTAGTAATTACGTTCCCATAGGATACTTGCATGACCATCATAACATAAAAATCCGGATCCGGAATTTATAACAAAAGTTGTGATTTTCCATATGAAGGAATTCGATTTAAGCTTAGCAATTTCACAGTGATTAGTATATGACAAGCATATGTAAATGCAAAAAGCAGGATTTTTGTGGAAATGGAGGGCGCCATCTCAGAACTCTGAGTCGGCATTTAACATTGGATTTGTATATGAAATGGCCACAAAGAAGGCCAACTAAAGTACCCCTCTCTAGGCTAACGAAAATTAAAGAAAACAATGTTTTAGTGAACACAGCCACTCTCGTATGTTTGTCTACATTTTTGGGGAACACACGATGGATCCACGTTTCGCTAGGGCCCAAAAACAGAAAAAAGAATTTCAATAACCGTCTGAGAAATCTTTTTTGCCATTTATTTTTCATTATTAACAGGTGAATTTTCAATTCATCACATCACTTATTTACCCCTCGCGGGACGAGAAATGAAGGGAGGGAAGCCAAAAGGAGTTGCAGTTCATGTCGCGCATCAAGTAGGAACATAATTTATTGACCACCAAACATGCATGCTTATATATGCTATAATACAAATACTTC
>JAMKCH010037150.1:0-24295 GCA_023653785.1 Ophioderma brevispina
CACCCTCTGATGACACTCCAGAGATAGTGCAATTACTCCATTGTGTTTCCCTCTGAGAAACTCCAGAGTATGAATGCAATTTGATTCAGTGTTGTCTCCTCCAATGAAACTCCAGAGATGATGATTGATTCACTGTGGCGTCACCTCTTATGAACATCCAGAGGCAACTCCCAGGTGATTGTTGGAACAATGTAAGGTAGGTACTCTGAACATGACCAACATTGGAGGGGCTGTAAACCACTTGAAATCCACCCTCCTCTGTGGAAGACTTTACCTAAATCTTTCACCGGCTGGCACAAAATACAGATTTCAAATGTTTAACTCTGTAAGACCTGTGTACCTGTAAGATGGGACACATTGGAGGGTTGTTCCACTTGAACTCCACCCTCTCTCTATGGAAAAATTTACTCTAAATCTTTCACAGATGGCACAGATTTAAAATGACAGATCTTGGCTTTCATTGAATGAGCCATATAGCGACCCAATTCATTTATCAAAAATAAATGTATTACACTTTGGCGTGCATCATGAACTTCCCATTCATATAGAGTCAAATCGCTGCGAATACTTTAGAGTTATATTTTCATCAACATTTTACGATGAATAATCACAGTCTGAGCTTCCACCACTGAATGCCGTTAAAATGCGTTAAATGCTAATAAAATTTTATTAGAATTGAATAAAATAGGTGTTTTACCAAAAGGTTTAAGAAATGTCGCATTGTAGGTGTGATTTGGTGTCCTAATTATACACTTCCGGCAATGAGAAATTCAACTTAACTATTCTAACTCCGTGACCTTTACATGACCTTTGCCCTCAAACGGTCGGGCACATATGTGTCGTTGGAATGTGGATGTTTTTGTGTCCCAATCCTATCAAAATCGATTTCAGTATGTGGGCAGATAGAACGAGCAAATTAAAGTTTGACCAGAAGTTGACAGAAGAAACCTTACAACATAAAGTATGTTTGAGTTCCTTGACTGTGGTGAAAGAAACCGTGCAGAAACAAACAAGAGAAAGAACCACCAAAACAAAACCTGGGCGGCTGCTTGCCGCAGGGTAAGAAACACAAATACAAACCTGCCGCTGCTAGATGTTAGCATACCGCTGGTGATATTTTGTAATAGGTAAAGTTTTCCCTTAATGACCTTTGACCCCCATTCCGAGCACAAGTTTTGTGAATGGTCTTAAGCTGATTTATATTATATGCATGAGTCACATGATCATGCAACGTTGCATGTAGCAGATGATTTTTTGAAGATTTCACATAAATACCTGAAGTTCCCCTTTAACAACCTTTGACCACATGGCATCAACTACTTGACCCTTGCTCAATGTCCGTATGAATAGCACTATATTCCTAAAGGAAGGTTGCCAAAGTTTTGATTTTTGCCCAATGTGTTCATTTCAGAACCTGTCCATCACCACTCATATCTGAAATGGCATTGCTTACTGGTGACACTATCCACAGATCCCACACACCCAGTTTTTAAAGGTCCATGTGCCTAATCGCTACTATCCTCGTCCCCCAGAAGCCCCAGATTTTACCGGAAGTGGAACTTTGTTTGGTAGCAGAAGAAAGCCTACTATTTTTCTCGATGTCCCGGAAATCGTATACGGCAAAGTAATGTTTGGTTTTGGGAAGTTATAGAACGACAAATGTACCCCGATTTGGGTCACCAATTTAATTTTTACACAGTAACTCTATGGGCTTACAAATCACGGTTTCTGTCTCACATGCAAACGAATTAAATACGGCGCGAAACTTTAGATGGGGGTTTGGGGTGATGCCAATCTATCAATATGAAATCTTCATATCCTTAAATCGGGCCTCCCCCTTTAATAGGCTTACTACATTTTACAAAATGAATAAAAACCGGCTCACGGACGCATTGATTGTTTTATTCGGTCATCATATCCACTTGTTGTATTAGACTGTAGAACTGGTTATTGAAAATAAAAATCACAGTTTTCACTGCACTAGCCCCAAGTGGCACTCATACACTTACAGAAGGCTGGAAAATTTTGTGACATCCGGAACAACTAATGTATTGAGAATCTATAAGTACTCTAGTAAAAAGTTAATTTTGTCTTTCACAAGGGTATTTCAAATTCTTAAAGTGTAATTTTAAGAAATTTATATTTTCAAACCAAGTTGTGTTTGCTTAAAGGAAAATACAAATTTCAGTTCCGATAGTGCTTTGCCCAATGAAAAGTAAATATTTTGTATAAAGGAATTGCCCACATTTTGTATAAAGGTATTGCCCACATTTTGTATAAAGGTATTGCCCATGTACATTGGCAGAGAGAGGCCGGAATTCAGCGTCACCATGGTATCAGTATCTGTCATATATTTTGCTCAAATGTGACGGATGCCACCTGTAGTTGACATCGCATTATCTCACTATGGACAACTCGTCGTCCACATCTTATCTGACAAAACATTGTTTCCGAGAAAAATGCGATTGAAAATCTTTAAGGAAACATTTCTTTCTTGTACAAAATTTAGCACGTGTATAATTCTTTTATGGCAAATAACGTTTAGAAGAGACTTTAAATTTTGTTTTAAATTTGTTTTTTTATAAGATTATAATGCTTTATACTCTAAATATATCTCCAAAGTCATAGATATATATATGTGAAATTCTCCATTTGATTTCTGCTCCCGATTTTTGCGGATACGACGCAAATAAGTATGTAAAATTCCGTATGCCGAGTTAGTCTAATCTTAGTCAAATATATAGATATGTATGTGAAATGCGAAATTTAAAAAATCATAAAAGAGACAATAGGCCTAATCATTTAAAATATATCTCGTTTATTAGAGCACACCCACTTTTGTATTTGGTGTATTTGTAGTACTCAACATTACACATCCACTGACCAAAATCTTAAAAATGTCAGTGAGACAGTATGTGAGTGGGGGAGATGAATTTATTATCCATTCATTCTGTCCACCTCTGGTGAATCCCAGAGATGGTGTAATTGTTTCGTTGGTTCACTTCTGATAACACTCCAGAGATGACTAATTCATTCATCATGTCACCTTTGATGATTCTCAAGAGATGGAGCACTTGATTCAATGTGTCACCTCTGAAAAACCCAGAGATGGTGCAAATAATGGTTTGTGTCTATAAGTGAAACTCCGAAGTGTGCAATTCATTCATTGTGTTGCTTTGATGAAACTCCAGAGATGTGCAATTTATTCATTCCCCACTTCTGAGGAAACTCCAGAGATGGTGCAAATAATTCATTTTGTTGCCTCTGATGACCTCCAAAGATGGTGTAATTGTTCATTAGGTCACACTGATAAACTCCAAGATGGTCATTGTTCATTGTGTTGTCTGTGATCTGGAGCTTTTATTGAAAACTCCAGAGAGATGGTGCAATTGGCTGCAATGTGTCCCTTCTGAAGACCCAAGATGGTGCCAATGACAGTTGTGTTGTCTGTGGTGAACTTCCCAAATGGTCAATTAATTCATTGGTGTTGCTTTGATAAACTCCAGAGTTTTGGTGCAGTGATTCAATGTTTCCCCTTCTGAAGAACTCCAGAGATGGTGTCAATGACAGTTGTGTTGTCTTGGTGAAACCTCCAGAGATGTGGCAATTAATTAATTGTGTTACTTTGGTGAAACTCCAGAATGGTGAATAATGTCATTGTGTCCTCTGATGAACCTCTAAGATGATCAATTGATTACATTGTTTTTGTCGTGATCCTGGGTCTTTGATGACACTCCCGAAATGATGCATTGATTTTATTATGTTCACCTCTGGATGAACTCCAAGATAGTTCAATTAATCCATTGTGTTTCCCTCTGAAGAACCTCCAGAGATGAATGCAATTTGATTCTTGTGTCTCTTCCGATGAAACTCAGAGATGATATAATGCAATTGCTTCACTGTGTAACCTTTTGATGAAAAATCCCGAGGTCAACTCCCAGGTGATTGTTGGAACAATGTAAGGTAGGTTCTCTGACATACAACTTTGGAGCTGCACCACTTGAAATCCACCCTCCCTCTGTGGAAGCCTTTACCTAAATCTTTCACAGGATGGCACGATTTCAATGGTATAGCGCATGTAACTTTGTACACTGTAAGATTTGGACACCTGGAGGTTGTTCCAAATTGAATCCACCCTCTCTCTGTGGAAAAATTTACCTAATCTTTCACAGGATGGCACATATTTCAAATGATATCCTATCCAATTCATTTGTCAAAAATAACATGTATTCCCTTTTCAGGTATCAGAAACTTCCCATTCATATTAGAGTCAAATCGCTGCGATAATTTAGAGTTATATTTTATCCACATTTTACGATGAATAATCCACAGTCTGAGCTTCCACCACTGAATGCCGTTGACCCGGGCGTGACCTGATCGGAGCTGAATCCACGGAACGTACCGTCATCAAATGCCGACTGAGGGATGCCATAGAAGTGGACAAAATAAGAACCCGGGCTAAGGTCAAAAGCTGTTGACGTTTTGGATGTGACAATGATGATAGCTTTGGCTTGTGCCCTTGGCCCCAGTGCTGCCTGTAATGATCTGATTTACGGATACGTTGTGTCCTGAAAGAGACCGATATGTCAAAACAATATCAATTGACTCTCTCCTCTAGTTTATTGAGAGGTATTTATTGGTTATTATTGGTGTAATCAAGGTATGAGAAACTGAATTCACTGTCGTCCGTAGGTCAACCAAGTACTATTATGATAATGACCTAGCCTAGTGCATTCGACAGGATTATCGCACGCAACGTATGGGTCAGTGCAGGCAGCACGAAAGCCGGAGGCTCGAGTGCTGCCTCACTGACCCATACGGTTGTTTCCCCCCCCCCCCAGTGCCAGTTTATCCTGTCGAATGCACTGAGGCGTGGTCCCTATCCGTTCTATCTTTGAGAACACATGTATCAAATCATTACATTAACATTAATAATTAACGTAATTTATCTAAATTTTTGAGGTAGTTTTTAAATAAATTAAAAACACTTCTATACTCACAACACTTTCCAAATATACTCCTCTAAATGGTGCCAAAAAGACCCCCTTGACGCATTTTGTTGATTAAGTTTTGTTGAAAATGATCTGGAATGCGAGAAAACTCAGACTCTCTAAGACGCTTAGAGTGTCTAATCTTTCTCGCACCTCCCTGGCAGTCTCAAAACAAACCCATTAGTGTGAAACGCGCAATGAAATTGAAAGATAGACTCTCGCACTGCCTTACTTTTTCCAAACAAACCCAACTCAGTGACGATTTGGCATAGGATGCATTTGAATTTCTTCTACCAATCTAATGCCCCCTGTTTAATG
Source organism: Ophioderma brevispina (assembly GCA_023653785.1). Lineage (NCBI taxonomy): Eukaryota > Metazoa > Echinodermata > Ophiuroidea > Amphilepidida > Ophiodermatidae > Ophioderma > Ophioderma brevispina. The sequence goes on from JAMKCH010037150.1 coordinate 5,310, forward strand.
TTTTAAAACCAACGCAGACTTTATGTACAAAACATGACTGGTTTCTGCATGAAAACGATTTTAATTTGGTGAATTTTGGGTTTGTTGAAGTACACTCAATTCTCATGGGCCTACTATTGTATAGCAACCATGAATATAGTCCATTTCTCTACCTCCGTGCAGTGATGTCATAACATTGACGCAGGCTTGTACGCACGCGTTAATGTATGCCTCTTTGTGCGCGAGTGTAAAAACGCCGCCGCTTTAAACCAAAGACTGTATCTAGCCATATTTCCCGTGGTGAACAAGGAATTAGAACATTCCTGTACTAGGAAGAAGTTATTGTACATTGGCTAAGAGAGTAATCTGATGCTGCTATGAAACGTTTTAAGGACTGCAGTAATAGCTAAATGCCGAATTTAAAGAAGTCGTAATGCCTATACACTAATGATATTTCTAGTACTGTGGCAAAATCCAAAGAAGTTCTGGCTATGTTGCTGCTGCTCGTAAGGGTTCTGATACTTCAACTTTTATACCTTGATAACGAGTGAGAGTGAACCTTGTAAAATTGCACATGCTTCACAGCCGAATTTCTTCTAAGTAATGGCGATTTAAAACCGTCTTGAATCTGAATTTTATACTGATTTGGCGCCTTCCCACGGTGTAACCCCCTCTGTCTTTTGATATCTTTTAGAGTTGATGAGGTAAGTCGAATGTTCTAAGGAATCTTGATACCCTCCAAGTCCTCCGGGCCTGATGATATCTTGCCTGTGTTCTTGAATCCTGTTGCAATTAACTTCCCTACCTTATGCAAGCTTTTTTAATACTTTCATTCGGATAGGCAAGGTTCCAAAAGCATGGAAAGTTGCTAATGTTGTACCTGTGTTTAAAGGGTCTGGCAAGCCTAAAGATGATATTGGCAGTTATAGGCATTATCATTACCAGTATTTTATGTAGTAAATGGAAAAGCTTATTGGTGTTCGTATCATATCTATGTAGAGGAGAACAATATACTTTCTGACAATCAGTTGGCTTTCGCAGTGGTAGAAATTGTGAGCAAATGCTCACAAGACTTTTTCATCTTCTTTCGGATCAACTTTGAAGCTCGTAATGTCTTTGTTGATACAATTTTCTTGGACTTTAGTTCTGCTTTTTGATAAGGTTTATCACAATTTTTTACTTGCTAAGCTTCATTCTTTGGGCATTCGGGTTGTCTACCCTTCAGTGGATTCAGAAATTTCCTCTTGGGCCGGGCACAAAATGGTTTTCTTCAAAGGTGCATTTTCTGAGTGTCTTCTATAACATCAGGTGTACCACAGGCTCGGTCCTGGTCTATTCTTTTCGTGCTTTTGTCAGTGATATCATACGGTTGTTCATCTCCTATTTTTCGTTTGCTGATTATCACACGTAGTTCGCCCTATTTACAATGAATCTGATCACCAGATTCTTCCTCCAAGAAGATATTACGACTATCTTCAAATGGACAGTTCTGATAAGCTGCCCTTAAATTTATCGACGTGTTCCACAATGCATGTACCAAGATCCAAGTCTCTGCAGTATTTCCATTCTTATTCTATTGATGATACCACACTCACTGATTTGAGCTTCTAATTACTTGGTGTTACTTTCACTAAGGATCTCTCTTTTGACCCTCACATTGTAATGTATGTGATAAGATTTCTAAGCTGTCTGGTTTCATAATCAGGTGCAATAGAAATATGTCGTCTTCTTCTGCCCTCCTCAATCTGTATAATTCCCTTGTCATGGCCGCAATGTTCTGTATTGGTGCTAGCGTTTGGGCACCCTTCCAACGACATCACTTGGATCAACTTGAGAAAATTCAGTGCAGGATAACACCATATCGCAATTCCTATCGAAAATCACATAATTATTCTGATACTAGTCCTCCTATGCGAAATGGCTTCGTGAGTTTGACTTAGTGAGACTTGAGTATGTTTTTAGGATTCAGAGGTTGTTTTTGGTTCAAAATTCTTATGATTTAGGGCCTAGTTCTTTCATCATTCTCTTTCATTCATCGTATCTTTGGATAATTCAAAGGCTTTTCACAGAAAAAAAAAAAAAAAAAAAAAATTGCTAGAATTAACTCTTTCTATAATTGCGATTTTTTGTCTCCACTTCCTCAAATCTGTTGGAACGAGATTCCGTCAACATTGCTTGGGGGGGCTCAAAATGTGGAAACTTTCAAGACTGGTTGTAAAGAATTTTACTTTGACTTCACAACTTTAGGTTCTTCTTACCCACCACAAGATGACGGGGGGTGGTTTGTTTTGTATGTGATAACTCTACTAATTATAATAGTATTTAATGTATTGCTATTTAATTTAACAATTCTAGCATTTTGTTGTTTAAAATACCGGTACTGGCTATTTTCATGTAGTTTTGCATTAGTTCCTGCCATCAATGTGTTCTTAATGGAACAGTTTGCACTTAAGTGCTGGTATTTTCAGCCCATTCATTTTTCCTTCCAGGATTACTACTTGCTAATATTTGTATTTTGTATTTTGCATTTTTTTAATTTTTTTAATTTTTTTGAGTAATAATTCAAATAAATATTATTATTATTATTATAACCAGCGCGTGCGTTTACTGGTTGAGCCTCATCAAATCTCATCCTGACGTCACGGCACAGAGTAGGGAGTTCAGTATAGCAGCTAGCTTTCTTAAAGGCTTTCTAATTTGACAAATTATAACATAAGGACTTTTATATTTAAGATCAATATTTACTGTCAAACGTATGGTCCTTTGAGAGTACAAGTAGTTTGTTTCGTTAATTAAGATATAAGCGTTTCGGAAAGAAACATTACAAAATCACATTATTTTGGAATGGTCTGTCGCATGTAATTCAACTAATACTTTAAAATGCTGTCGGAAACGAGAAATCAACATTTTTTTCCACACACTATTTAAGTTAGAATGACACCATAGATTTGATATATACTAAGTTCGTAGAGGGTATTATATTCGATGCAGGCATGTTACCTTGCTATTTGGCTGTAAGTCGATATCAAATGATGACGGTATTGTCTAGTATCTAACAGAGGAGTTTGTGACTTTTGTGGTGACCCGTGTGCATTATCTGATGAGCCCTGCATTATCTGATGACCCGTGCATTCAATCTGATACCCGTGCATTATCATCTGAATCTGACAAGAGCCCAGTGCAATTCGTGTGAAATAATGCATGCTGAAAACAATAGAGAATCTAACACGAGAAGTATATTCACTGTGAAAAATTGGGTTGGAGATGGTCTTTTGGCATAAGCTTGCAACAAATATATTAAGCAAATGACTTGCTATTACCACAATCCCGTGCACACATCTGCAGTTGAAATCTATGGAAATCAGGCCCTGTTTATAGCTTTATGAGATTCAATCCTGTGGATAATGGGGCAATGAAGAGCAAGATTCCCCATTGAATAAGTGCAATGAGGCCACGCGAAAGAGTTACCGTTGTGGGAGAAATTATATTCCACCGTACTCACTGTCCAGCAACAACAGTAAGGAATAGGGCACTTCGATTCAGTTGACTTCTTCATGGCAAACATTATTTTCACGCACACGCTGTTTTTGCGTTATTGTCTATGGAGCTATTCCTTTATTGTCTATGGAGCAACTATACGTTTGGCGGGAGCCATAGTCCGGGCTCCATAGAAGATATCGAATCAAGCGTGAAACTAATGTTATGTGAAGGATCACTGAATTGATGTCCTATTCCTTAACCATAAAAGCCTGACTATGAGTATCCGGACTATAATTACTTCTAACAAACCTGTGTTTATGAAATCATGTGCCAACAGTACCTGGTACTCGACAATTGCATTGTGGGATCCACACTTACCCCAAGTTTTTGCACAACATTGGAAACAAAGAAGCTTTTGCATGGTAGCCTCAATATACCGACAACAAATTCTAGTCATAATAATATCCACAATTTTTTCTTGCATTTTAACGGTTTTAAGGAGCCAAAGCAACGTTGCACTCGTACTCTGGTATGGCAGAAGGTAACTCTCATTCTCATGCATTGGGCAATAGTGTCTTCTTAGCTAGGTCATTATTAACGTTATTAATTGGGTATCATTATTATCTATATCACGCAATGGTACCTGTTGCTGAGAATGCGAGCTTCTGGGTTAGCCAGTCTGTTCCCAGCATCGTCATCATCTTCTGTCAAATGTTGGCTATGGTACCTCGGTCTGCTGTGTGTATGATGCGTAGCTTATTCAATTCTCGCTGCAGAATCAAAATCTAGGTAAGAAACAATACAGAATAAATCTACAGGAAATTTGCTCAACAGAACAGAATGCAGCTTAAGAAATCATGGCCCCATTTTTTTTTTCAAAACCAAGTTTTGATGAAACCGCTTCACAGCAGCGCAGCCTTCTACCTATTAATCTCAGCTTTGTCTATACCCCTTGTCATGTTGAGACACCGATCTTGTCCGTACAGAGACTGATTCACAAGCGGCCTGCTGCGTATTAATCTCAGCTTTGTCTATTAACCCTTGTCTTTTGAACATCTTGGTACAATGATGGAAATGATTCATCACAGCGGCCTGCTGCCTATTAATCTCAGCTTTGTCTATTATTACCTTTCATGTTGGAGACATCTTGCTAAATGACAGATACTGATTTCACAACAGCCTGCTGCCTATTAATCCCAGCCTCATCTATTATCTTGTCATTGTCAGACATCTTGTTACGTGAACAGAGACTGATTCCCAGCGGCCTGCTGCCTATTAATCTCAGCTTTGTCTATTACCTTGTCATGTTGAGACCCTTGGTACATGATGGAGACTGATTCACAGCGGCCTGCTTGGTTTATTATCTCCGCTTTGTCTATTACCTTGTCATTTGAGACATCTTGGTAATGAGAGACTGATCACAAGCGGCCTGCTGCCTATTCTCTCAGCCTTGTCTCTTACCTTGTCATGTTGAGACATCTGTTACGTGATGGAACTGCTTTTTCAGCAGCCTGCTGCTATTATCCCATCCTCATCTATTACTTGTCATGTCCAGACATCTTGTTAGTGATGGAGACTGATCACAGCAGCGCCTCCTGCTGCCCCTATTAATCTCTCAGCCTTGTCTGCTTGTCATGTTGAGACATCTTGTTACGTGACAGAGACTGAATGATTCACCGCGGTCTGCTGCTCGAGTTAATCTCAGCCTTGTCTATTACCTTGTCATTTTTTTGGGACATATTGCTACATGACAGAGACTGTTTATTGTTGATAAATGATGGAAACGGATTCACAGCACGCAGTCTGGTTATTAATCTCAGCTTTGTCTATTACCCGTTGTCATGTTGAGACATCTTGGTATATGACGGACTGATTCAACAGCGGCCTTTCTGCCTATTAATCTCAGCCTTGTGTCTCTTACCTTGTCATGTTGAGACATCTTGTTACGTGATGGAGACTGATTTACAGCAGCCTGCTGCCTATTAAGGGTGATAGAGGATCATAACTAACGGCGCCAGTTTATTCTTTATTTTCAGATATATGTTATTTACATCGGAGTAAATGAAAAATCTGAAATAAAAAATGGGGGTCACCGACTAGTTTTTGAGGTACGTGTTCAAAAATCGCATTTTTCGGGAAATTTGTACAGAGCTCTATGGAAAATGAAAAAAGATGCCATTGCCCCTCATAAAAAACAAACTTCTACGGCCAGATTTTATTTTAAATTATGTTAAGTCCCATGCGGATCTTTAGGCGCATCATAAAAAGAGGGGGTTCCCCGACTTAGTTTTCTTGAAAACTATAAAAATGTACCAAAATTTGTAACACCTTTTGTCATTTAGTGCGTCTTGGTCTTGGGTAAAATGTTGTGGGCGCCGCTAGCAACTCTTACGCCGTAACCTAGCACTGAACTACGCCAGGTGTATACGCATAATAACCCAACCAAACAATGATTATAATAAGAATTGGTATCGCAAGTTTTTCTAATATACACAATGATTTCCGCCCTTGAAAAATGGACGATATAGCTGGCAACTAAATGTAGATTGATAACAAAATATTACCCTTCAGTAAAAGTTAAGAAAGATGTTCCAAAACTATATAGATTAAATATGGTTCACTAGTCCGATAATTGGAAAGGGTTCATTCTGAGTTTTTATGTAAAAAGATCCGCTTTTCGTTATGTAATAGGTTCGATATTCCGAGTTTAAAAAGAAGGGCTTTATAGGCTGCTTTTCCAGCGAAAAGGTCGCTATTCCGAAACCATTATACCGGGCCGCGAGGTGTTCTATTATCCGAATTTCAAAGGTTCGCCATTTTCTTAATGAAACAATGATTTGAAGCAGAAATTTATGATAAGATCAAGCTTTAGTTTCCAAGGTTTAGTGTTAGTTTTAGGGTTTAGGGTTAAAGGTTGCCACACAATTTGATGTGATGTCAACACCACCAAAAAACAGAGAAAACTTGTCCGATGTGACAATTTTGTTTTTATCTAAGTTTTATCTCATAATAAATCGATAATAAATAGTGAACAAACAAAAAAAAAAAAAATCCCCCCCGGGTGCATCGCGGCTTCAAAGTATCTATCTATAATTCATCATGTTCAGGGTCCTCTCGATTTTCTAATGTTCATTATTCGACACGTTCGCTATTCATCACCCGCAATATGACAAGTGATGTACTTTTTTTAATTGTTAAATGAGCTCTTGAACCTCAAAAATCCAATGACCTCAATAATTAAAATTAGCTTGAACTTTTCCTCCAATTTATCCTTGTTCTCCGAAATGGGTTTTTTTTTTATGTTTTTTGGTTTTTTTAATATTTTCTCCATAATTGTATTAAAGCGAATTTTGTTAAATTTACCCCGAAAAGCAACGTGAAAAAAAAAAAAAAAAACAACAACACAAACAAACAACATGCAGAAATCATCCAAACAAAGAATGCAAAACTGCAGGAACGAAGGCAAACTACACGAACCACGCGTTAGCGTTAGACCGCATCTTAAGAAACATTCTACGCACATATGCGAGTTGCGTAAGTATTTCACGCTAAACGATGCGCAGCGCAATACGGTTGCGTGTCTGAAAGGCCCCCTCTATCACCCTTACTCTCGCCTTGTCCTATTACCTTACCTTGTCATGTTGAGACATCTTGGTACATGATGGTAGAGGATTCACAGCAGCCTGCTGCCTATTAATCAAAACCTTTTCTATTACTTTTGTTGTTGTCATGTTGAGAACTCTTGGCTACTGACAGAGACTGAATCACACACTGCTGCCATTAATCTCAGCCTGTTTTTCTGATTACCTGTCATGTTGAGACATCTTGTTACGTGACAGAGAACACTGATTCACAACGGCCTGCTGCCTATTAATCTCAGCTTTGTCTATTACCTTGTCATGTTGAGACATCTTGGTACATGATGGAGACTGATTCACAGCGGCCTCTGCCTATTAATATCAGCTTTGTCTATTTACCTGTCATGTTGAGACCTCTTTGGTACGTGATGGAGACTGATTCACAGCGGCCTGCCTGGTGTATTAATCTCCAGCCTTGTTCTGTTACCTTGTCATGTTGAGACATAATTGGTATATGACGGAGAACTGATTCAACAGCGGCCTTGCTTGCCTAGTAATCTCAGCTTTGTCTATTACCTTGTCATGGTTTAACATCTTGTTACAGGGGGGGTGACAGAGACTGATTCACAACACCTGCTCCTATTATCTAAAGGCCTTTTCCGATTACCTTGTCATGTTGATACAAATCTTGTTACGTGACGGAGACTGATTCACAGCATCCTGCTGCCTAGTTAGATTCACAGCCTTCATGTTGATCCAATTCAGTCTGAAAAATAATTTGTTGGGTTAGAAACGAACTTCAAAAGGGATAATTAACATCAACTAAAGCTTAACTGTCTGAATCGTCCTCGCGTTTGGCACATTCGCAATTTGAAGCCAGTTGGAAAGAAGAAAGAGAAGAACCTTCTCAAATGTAAGACGTTAGCCACTACAAGTCAAAGGTAATAACCACCTGTTTCATTGATGATACTCCGTTAAGGGACTGGATTCTCACCCAAAAAAAAAAAAAATTTCTAATTACTGATGTGATAAGTGGGATTGCAGATTGTTTAAGTCCAATGCATAGAGTGTTCCAAAAGTGCAACATTCAGAAATTATTGTTTATTTTTAAAGTTGAAAAGCACTTCAAGTTAACTTAGGCTACATAAAACATTTTTCATTTCATCACCGATCAATTTGGACGTTTGAGCAAATGATAAATAGCTACTACAGGGTGTCAAAAAAAAGTACAACCAAATTACCGATTTTTTCATGAAAACCCTCTCTATGCTATTCAAACATTTTCTTCCTGTAGTACATTCCCTGTTTTGTTAGCTCTCATAGAAGAATTCCGTTACGCTTACGGCTTAAAATTAATTCACGCGTTCAAAAGTTACGTTGCGAAGTGAAGTAACCGTATGTGACAGACCGAACAAGTTTCACGCTAGCGTAACTCAAAGAGTATCCTTACTTTTGCGTTCATCTTGGGATTTGCAACATATCCTCTATCATTTGGAATAATCTTCAGGCAAGACCAGTAGCGTAACCAGTGGGTGAGGGGGTTGGAGGGGTAAGGGGCGGTATCCCCCATTCAACTTCTTGCTCCTTACTCATGGCCCCCAATACGATAGAGAAAGTATTAATTGTTAGCATTATACAGTTTTCCGTGTTCATCTTTGCAAATGGGTTTAGTGATGCTCAAAATATATTGTTTCCCCGCCTTCTCCCCCCTCCCAAAAAATGGTCTGTTACATCATTGGGTAAGGCTATAAATATTACCAGATTTAAAAATAAATTTAATGAAATCATTTTTTGCAATTGAAGCAACAATTGGCATCATCTCTTTTCACAATTTCTTAGTTTTTCCATGTAGAAAACTTCCCAAATTACATGTATAAGGCTACAAAATAGAACAGATTAAAGCATTAAAATGCAAATAAAGTAGATCGTGTAAACTTTTCATTACCTGATGCCTTGAATCTAACGAAGTCCTTGACATGGTCACGCAGCTATGTACAGTTTAACCTCAAGTGACACCTCATGTACCTGATGCTTGAATCTATCGAGTCCTTGAAGGGTCCACAGCTATGTTACGTTAACTCAATTGCGACCTCATGTACCTTATGCTTGAATCTAACGAGTCCTTGAGATGGTCCAGCAGCATGTACAGTTTAACTCAAGTGACAACCTAATGTACCTGATGCTTGAATCTAGCGAGTCCGTGGATGGTCCAGCAGCTATGTACAGTTTAACTCAATGACAACCTAATGTAACCTGATGCTTGAATCTAACGATCCTTGACATTGTCAAGCAGCTATGTACATTTAACTCAAATGACAACCTGAATGTACCTGATGCTTGAATCAAACGAGTCCTTGAGATGGACAAGCAGCTATGAATACAGTTTTTACATAAGTGACCACCTCATGTACTGATGCTCGAATCTAACGAGTCCCTGACATGGTCAAGCACTATGTACAGTTTTAACTCAAGTGCCACCTAATGTCCTGATGCTTGAATCTAGCGAGTCCTTGAGATGGTCAAGCAGCTTTACAGTTAACCTCAAGTGACAAACCTAGTACCTATTCTTAATCATAAGTGAGGTCCTTGATATGGTCAGCAGCGTATGTAGCATTTTACTCAAGTCACAACTAAGTATCGGAATGCTCGAATCTAACGAGTCCTTGAGATGGTCAAGCAGCTATGTACAGTTTAATTTAACTCAAGTGACAACTCTAGTACCTGATGCTTGATCTAACGAGTCCTCCCTGGAAATGGTCAAGCAAGCTATGTACATTTTAACTCACGTGACACCTAAGTACCTGAATGCTTGAATCTAACGGTCCTTGCCATGGTCAAGTCATCTAGTAGCCGTTTGACATAAGTGACAACCTAATGGTACCTGATGCTCGAAATCTAAACGAGTCCTTGACATGGTCAAGCACTATGTACAGTTTAACGTCAAGTTTACAACGCTAATGTACCTATGCTTGAATCTAACGATCCTTGATATGGTCAAGCAGGCTATGTACAGTTTACCCTCAAGTTACAACCTACATGTACCTATGCTTGACTCTAGCGAGTCCTTGAGATGGTCAAGCCTATGTACATTTAACTCAAGTGACAACTAATGTACCTGCTGCTTGATCTAACTAGTCCCTTGAGAATGGTCAAGCAGATAATGTACAGTTTAACCTCAGTGACACTAATGTACTGAATGCTTGAATCTAGCGAGTCCTTGAGATGGTCCAGCAGCCTTATGTACAGTTTAACTCAAGTGACAAACTAATGTACCTGATGCTTGCATCTAGCGGGTCCTTGAGATGGTCAAGCAGCTAATGTACAGTTTAACTCAAGTGACGACCTAATGTACCTGATGCTTGAATCAAACGAGTCCTTGAGATGGCCAGCACTATTTACAGTTTACCCCTCAAGTGAACAACCTAATGTACCTGAGTGCTCGCATCTAGTCGAGTCCTTGAGATGGTCATTTTAACCTCAATTGACAACCAATTACCTGATGCTTGAAATCTATCGAGTCCCTTGCGATGGGCAGCAGCTATGTACAGATTCCAACTCAAGTGACAACCTAATGTACCTGATGCTTGAATCTAGCGAGTCCTTGAGATGGTCAGTTTAACTCAATTGACAACCTAATGTACCTGATGCTTGAATCTAGCGAGATCCTTGAGATGGTCCAGCAGCTAGTACATTGACCTCAAGTGACGACCTAATGTACCTGATGCTTGAATCTAGCGAGTCCTTGAGATGGTCCAGCAGCTATGTAGTTATACTCAGTGACAACCTAATTTACTGATACTTGAATCTAAGCGAGTCCTTGAATGGTCAGCAGCTATGTACAGTTTTACCTCAATTGACCAGCTAATATCCTGCTGGCTTGAACTCACGAGTCCTTGAGATGGTAAAAGCAACTATGGTACAGTTTTAACCTCAAGTTGACAACCTAATGTCCTTCTGCTTGAATCTACGAGTTCCTTGATATGGTCCAAAGCGCTATGTAACAGTTTTTAACTCAATTACACTAATGTACCTGAGGCTTCATCTACGAGTCCCTTGAGATGGTCAGCAGCTATGTACAGTGTGGTTTAACTCAAGTGACACCTAGTGGTACCTGAGTGGCTTGCATCTAGCGAGTCCTTGAGATTGTCAGCAGCTATGTACATTTTAACTCAAGTGACAACCTAGTACCTGATTCTTGAATCTAGCGAGTATTTGGAGATTGTCCAGCAGCTATGTACAGTTAACTCAAGTGACAACATAATGTACCTGATGCTTGAATCTCTAGCGAGTCCTTGAGATGGTCCAGCAGCTATGTACGGTTTAACTAAAGTGACAACCTAATGTACCTGATGCTTTTGCATTCTCGCGATCCTTGAGATTGGTCCAGCAGCTTATGTACAGTTTTTTAATTCAAGTGACAACCTACATGTACCTGATCTTGAATCTAGCGAGTCCTTGAGATTGGGCAAGCAGCTATGTAACAGTTAACTCAAGTGACAACCCTAATTACCTGATGCTTGAATCGAACGAGATCCTTGAGATGGTCAAGCAGCTATGTTAGAGTTTACCTCAAGTGACAACCTATGTAACCCCTGATGCTTGAATCTGCGAGTCTTGAATGGGCCCGCAGCTATGTACAGTTTAACTCAGTGACCAACCTAATGTACCTGATGCTTGAATCTAGCGAGTCCTTGATATGGCCAAGCAGCTATGTACAGTTTAAATCAAGTGACACCTAATGTACCTGATGCTTGAATCAAACGAGTCCTTGAGATGGGTCAGCAGCGATGTACAGTTTAACTCAGTGACACCTAATTGTCCTGATTGCTTTGAATCTAGCTATCCTTTAGATTGTCAAGCAGCTATGTACAGTTTCACTTCAAGTGACACCCTAATGACTGATGCTTGAACTAACGATTCCTTGAGATGGTCAGCAGTATGTACATTTAACTCAGTGACAACCTAAATGTACCTGATGGCTTGAATATCTAGCGATTCCTTGAGATGGTCACGCACTATGATACAAGTTTAACTCAAGTGCACAACCAATAATTTACCTAATGCTTGAATCTAGCGAGTCCTTGAATGGTCAGGCAGCTATGTAAGTTTAAATGTGGTTGTTCCGATTTATGTGTATTGTGTTCTCTACTGATATGAGAGCCTGGCACTTGCACATCACCCCATCAGTACCGTGGAAACAAACTGGGTTTTGATGGTAGACGCAATACTGTATGTTGCAAAGCCCATCATCTAATACTGGGTTCTAAATACAGTGGTTAACCACTAAAACGGAGCGGTTTTTTTGTTTATATCTTGGGAATGAATTGATTCGAGTGCTCAAATTTCATGACGACAATGAGAAAAATACGGCCTTCATCTGTATCAATCACAATCGATAACTATTCCCGGGTAAAATCCGGGGTCCCAAGACGATCGGAACCCGCCCTTTTAACTCAAGTTACAACCTAATGTACCCTGATGCTTTTGAATCTAGAGCGAGCCCTTGAGAGTCCCAGCAGCTATGTACAGTTTAACTCAAGTGACAAACTAATGTACCTGATGCTTGAATCAAACGAGTCCTTGAGATGGCCAAGCAGCTATGTACAGTTTAAATCAAGTGACAACCTATGTACTTATGCTTGATTCTAGCGAGTCCTGAGATGGTCCAGCAGCTATGTACAGTTTAACTACTCAAGTGCCAACCTAATGTACCTGATGCTTGCATCTAGCGAGTCCTGGAAGATGGCCCAAGCAGCTATGTACAGTTAACTCAAGTGCAACTTAATGTCCCTGATGGCTTGCAGCTAGCTATTCCTTGAAATGGTCAGCAGCTATGTACAGTTTAACTCAAGTGACAAACTAATGTACCTGATGCTTGAATCCTAGCGAGTCCTTGAGATGGTCAGCAGCTATGTACAGTTTAATAACAACTAATAACTCACGTGACACCTAGTGTACCCTGATGCTTGTCACTAGGCGAGTCCTTGAGATGTCAACAGCTATGTACAGTTTCACTCAAGTGACAACCTATTTACCTGATGCTTGAATCTAGCGAGTCCTTGAGATGGCCAAGCAGCTATTACAGTTTAACTCAAGTGACGACCTAATGTACCTGATGCTTGAATCTAACGAGTCCTGAGATGGTCAAGCAGCTATGTACAGTTTACTCAATTGACAACCTAATTTACCTTATGCTTGAATCTAACGAGTCCTTGAAATGGTCCAGCAGCTATGTACAGTTTAACTCACAGTGACAACCTAATGTAAACCTGATGCGTGAATGCAGCGAGGCCTTGGATGGTCACAGCAGCACGGAGTTTAACTCAAGTGACAACCTAATTACCTGATGCTTGAATCAAGCGGGTCCTTGAGATGGTCAAGCAGCTATGTACAGTTTTAACAATCAAGTACAACCTAATGTACCTGATGCTTGAATCTAGCGAATGTCCTTGAGATAGGATCAGCACAAGCATATGTACAGTTTCCCAAGTGAACACCTAATTCCGATGCTTGAATCTAAACGAGTCCGTTGAGATGTCAACAGCTATGTACAATTTACTCAAGTGACAACCTAATATACCACCTGATCTGATGCTTGAATCTAGCGATTCCTTGAGATGGTCAGCACTATGTACAGTTTCACTAACTCAGAACAACCTAATGTACCTAATGCTTGAATCTAGCGAGTCCTTGATATGGTCAGTCAGCTATGTCCAGTTTAGAAGGTGGTTGTTCCGATTTTATGTGTATTGTGTTCTCTACTTGCATGAAGCCTGCACTTGCACATACACCCCATCAAGTCACCGTGGGAAACAAACTTGCGGTTTTGATGGTAAGACGCATAATGCTGTTGCAAAGCCCTATTCAATATGGGGGGTGCTAATAAGTGGTTAACCACTAAAACGGCGGTTTTTTTATATCTGGGAATGAACTTGATTCGGGCTCAAATTTCAGGACGACATGTAGAAAAATACGCCTTTCATTTGATCTCAAAATCATACTACTTCCGGTTAATCAGGGGTCCCCAAAGACGATCGGAACACACCCCTTTAACAAATTCAAGTGACAACCTAATGTAACCTTTGACCCGAATCTGTAAACACCTCATATAGGCCTTTTAAAAAAAAAATAAAACCAGCAGACATATGTACACCATTTTAACTCAAGTGACAACCTAATATACCTGATGCTTGAATCTAGCGATCTTGAGAGGTCCAGCAGCTATTGTACAGTTTAACTCAAGTGACGACCTAATGTACCTGATGCTTGAATCAAACGAGTCCTTGAGATGGTCGCACTATGGTACAGTTTACCTCAAGTGACACTCCTGTATCTGATGCTTGAATCTAACGAGTCCTTGAGATGGTCCAAGGCAGCCTATGACAGTTTACCTCAAGTGACAACCTAAGTACCTAATGCTTGAATCTTAGCGAGTCCTTGAGATGGGTCATGCAGCTATGTACAGTTTAACTAAAGTGACACCTAATGGTACTGATGCTTGAATCAGCGCTCCTTGAGAATGGTCAAGCACTTATGTACAGTTTTAACTCCAAGGAAACCTAATGTAACTAATGCTTGAAATTCTAGCGCGTCCTTGAGATGGTCAGGTCAGCTCTGTACATTTTACTCAAGATGACAACCCTAAGGTACCTGAATGCTTTTAATCTAGCGCGCCTTGAAGATGGTCCAGCAACATTTTCTTTTCGGGGCTCTCTTGGTCGCTTGCATTCCGTGCTAATGCATGACGTAACTCTGCCACTCGGACCTCCTCTTCTTCAAGCCTAGATTTAGAGGCATCAACATCCTTGATGAGAATATTTGTAAGAATTTTTATTTTGTATAAAAGATGGAGAAAAATTTACACTTCATCCCGTCGGCCGCGGCAACATAGATACCTATAATACAACATTTTTGAATTTTTGGAGCAATTTGGCATATACGTTGTTTTGTACTACTCTACAATAATTCACCAAATTTTAACCCTCAAACTAGCTTCAATTAGTAAAATATTAATTAACTAAATTAATGAACGTATTTTCAAACGTTAAATTGTCCGCATAACATACCGACGTATTTGTCGAACATCTATACTGCGCAGGCTCATGCATCGTACTTATATCTGCATCTCTGCATTTTGAAATGGTATTCGCCGCTCCCATAGTGAACGTATTTGTGGACGTAATTTTTCAGTTCACGGTAGAGTTGGTATTTTGTCGTTTTCACATAGTGACGCATAATTTTGGCAAACGCTCACATACGACGTATTTCCTGCGACGACTCGTGATTTTTACTCATTGAAATGCTAATTTGTCGTTTTTACATAGTGCGTTTTGATTTACATCATAATTTTGCATATCATATAATGTTGGAAGTTTGATTATATTTGAGTATAACGTATTTCGCGATTTTCCACTGGTTTTTTTAATTGAAATATACGTTTTAATTTACAGTATTTGGCAAAATTACATCGCAAAATCTTCAAAGCCGGATTTCTCAAAATCCGTATTTTGCATACTACGTCAGTATGTCACGGCGGACGCGGACGTCGCGCCCAGATAAGAGAGCTGTTTAGTACCACACTGTAGAGATCATGTACAAAATCCATGTGAAGAAAACTTTGCACAGAATGAATTTTTTTATATGTTACACACAGGATATACAGTCTTGGAACAAACAATTCAAACTGCATTTACAAACCTCTTTCTCATGGTTCTTGAGTCGTTGTCCTCTCTGTCTTGAGTTGTTGAACACTTGTTCCTGTGCAATCTTCAGGTCTCTCGCCCTCTCTTCTAACTCTACTTTGGAATATTTAAGAGCAGCTCATGACTTTTCTGTTCTTTTCTTTATTCGTAAAGTCACTGTGTCATGAATGAAAGCGGCTATTTAACAAAAATGTCCATTTTTAACTGCACCCTGCCTTAGAATGTAAAATATCGAAGAACTTGAGAAAAGATAAAAACAGCATGTAAAAGAGCTATGTGCTATCCGTCTTTGTTTTTTTTTTAGCAAAAAGCCATGTGCGGCGGCAAGATTTTCATTTTTTATTATTGCATTTCTGGGTCCCTCCACCGCTTTTTATTTTTTTTTTTTTATTTTTTGGACCAAAATAAAATGTGCAATGGCGCCTCACAGTCTAAACGCTGTACAGGTGCGGCAGACCTTGTATCGGGTTCATATCCACACATTTAATTATATAGACGCTAGCTTTTTTTCCTTTAACCTGATTGGAGATGTTTGTATAAGTTTCCAAAAGGATCATAATAGGTAGAGTGGATTGGTGGGGAACCGCATAGCACTCCACTAAACAACAACGACTGAATTCACATGGACTTTCAATTTTACAAACAGTTGTGGCAGCCTTATCAAACAGCCCAGCTAGGACAGAGTGATCTTTTCAACCCTTAAATGCAGTCTTTTGGTGGGAACCTCCCAAATGAACTTAAAAGAGAGACATGAGGAGATTTCCCAGAAGACGCGCCCCCCATTTTTCTCGACACCGGGTTTTCTTTTACATATTTGAAGCTTACCATGTATTAGATCACACCTAACGAATAAGGCCGAATATCCGTTTTATGTATAAGATGAGTTTGTAGTTTCTGTCGTGCACGACGAAAGTAATCATGGTTTTCTATGGGGCACGATTACGATAGCAGGCAAACAAGTTCAAAACAAGGTTTTGCGATTTTCTTTTTGGCAATGCTGTTTGTTCAATAAACCTTCGAACGTTCTCGGTATGTGGTGTCAAAAAACCGATCAGTGAAATTTGAGAGAAAGCGTATCCTAAAAAAATCCTCCTCCTCTCACTTTAAGTGGATTTCCCAATCCCGCCATAACTAAGCGTTTCTTCTGTCTCTTTTGTTTTTTATACCTATTTGACCACTTGATATTTTCAACTCTTCCGATTTTGCCCGCGACCAAACTGCAAACCCTGCTGATATATGTTAATGACCATATTAAGTCAGTGGCTTTTTGAGTGGCTACCTACCCAAATGACCTAAGACTAGTTGTTTGGGATTCCTTTAAGCAATCTTTATAACAGATTCAAATATGGGTAATGATCTTTTATAAAATTTGAAGGTCTTTTAAACTTGAAACATTTTCACTCTTTGAATGACAATAGGGTCCTGGAGGGGGGAAAAAAGCCGGTCCAATGGGATGTAGTGTCTTCATGAAGTCTTTTAAACATTGGCAACTATTTTCGAACTCTTCAATGCAAGAGTTGGCCTGAGGGTCCAATGGGATGCATTTTTTCATGAAGTCTGTTTAAACATTGGAAACATTTTCAACTCTGATGACCGAGTTTTCCTGCAGGGTCGCAATGGGATGGATGCTTTCATGAAGTCCTTTTAAACATTGGAAACATTTCAACTCTGAAATGACGAGTTTCCTGGAGGGTCCAAGGATGCGTGTCTTCTCTTTATTTTTATAAAAGCCTGTCAAAATAAATTCTTGTTTCTAATCAAACTCACACTATTTCAAAATTAACCTCTCGCCTCCAACAAATTTTTCAGTTACATTTACTCCAATGAATAATGGACACGTAACTTGAGAATTGCCACCATGATCCCCTGCCTGTCGGTTTGGCTCATTACACTCATAACCATTTGAATTATTTTTGAAAATAAAACGGCAGTGTCGCTGTACTCACCTCAGTGGTCGGCCAGGTCTGCATAAGTTGTCATTCTTTTGGTTTGAGTGTTCCAAATCGATCTGTATAAGATCTCTTTTAAAACCATAGACTCAAGTGTAATGTGATATGGTATGTCAGAGAGAGTAAGGAACAGGAGATCTATCCTATCGGCTGTAAATACTTGAGATAAACATGTATAGTGTGGTAATGGTAGTAAGGAACTGTTTCATGGGAGTTTTTTGCTAATTGATTTTCTTATGTTTTTGATTCAGTAGATCCAGACTGTCAGAATGATGTGTTCTAATTTGTCATTTCCGACTGCTGAGTTTGGATTTGTATGACAGATATGCCAAACTATATTATTTTCTGACAATTCGCTAACTCTGATCTCTGACATAGCAGTCATTTTTATGTACAATCAAATATTGCCTCACTGGTGACATATTATATTTACTTGGACATCCTATCCTGCAGTTTAGGGATCTTTGACATAGTAGTCATATGGCCTCACCAGGGACACTGTTTTAATTGGCAATCCTGATGAACCTGTTTGGGGATCTCTGACATAAGCCATGTTCACACTGTCACAAAACTCCAAATGTTTTGAAACTCCAGAGGTGAAAAATTACATCCAATTATTTTATTTCACTCCAAGCTATGTCAACACGATGGCCGAAACTTCAGAAATCATCCCCCTGACCATTATCCTCCTTTCGCTTCCAATACGTAGTGTCTACCGGAAGCCGTGTACTTTCGCGTGTGATATTCAAAACAGGAAGTTTGTCAACAAAGATGACCTTGCGAGTCACCTCCGCTCACTATCCCCCCCAAGCTGTCCACATGGCACTACACTCCAAAACACTCCTGAGTGTTATCGGAGTTTGAGCTTCACCCCCTAGTTTTTTAGGGGGATAAAACCCCGCTATACCCTCGATAAAACTCCGGAGTTTAAACCTCTGATGGTCCCAACGGCCAAAAACCCCGATCGACACTCCAGAGTTTTGAACTCTGGAGTTTCGCCCCCTCGTGTGGACCGACTTATTTTATGTGTAAACATGTTAAAAATAGCGATTTTTAAACACAAAGCAATGTCTTTTTAAATTGACGCTTTTCTTTCGGGCAGTATTTTCTCTCTTTAAACTGGTATGAATAACACAAGTCTAAGGCTGTCGAGAAAATATAATTTTCATTCACCGTGGGGTTTTTGCATTTTACAAAGTTTAGGAAATCCATTTTATTTTTTACCCTCATCTTACTTACCCATCCTTTTGAAACCCTTCAGCAAGGGGTGGCTACCACCCCTCCGGGATTCCTTATTA
>JAMKCH010037151.1:0-52726 GCA_023653785.1 Ophioderma brevispina
GCTAAACCTCATATGTGCATTTTTGGCACATCGGGGTTCTAGCTTGATTTCTGCAATATGATAGTAAATCATAGGGCACTTATTTCAGAATCTGGAGTTAAATAATTACCTAAATATATTTAGAAAGGGAAAACCTTTCTTGTGCATGGGCATTACAGCCAATTATTTAGTTTTGGGTGGTCTCTCGAAAATGTTACATATGAGGTTTTGTCATGTAACCGTTTTTACTACGTGAGGTTTTGCTTTTAACGGTCAAATGCAAATATGAGGTTTTTCCCCGCCCGGCGCCGATATGTGGATACATCACGCAATCTCAGTGACCTTAATGACCTCTTTAGGCATGAAACTTGCCCCATTATGAAAGGGGCACTTATGTGGAAACAATGGGCAATAATGATTATGGTTAACATGTTGACACATACAGGACACACACACACGCTTACCCCTAATCCCAATGTGCATTCATGCTTTGCAGACGACACAAAGTAAAATACATTCTTTTCTCAAAACATTACTCAAAAACATTTGCTGTATTCATTTTGCTTACCAACAAGTATATAACATTTGATGGAACTTGGTAAAAATCACATTAGATTGAAGGAAACTTCCTGTAGCAGAATCTATGTCTTACCCTGATGGTACCAAATCCTACTTAGCACTGAGAGTATAGTCATAATCTATGTCTTACCCCTGCTGGTACAAATCCATACTTAGCACTGAGAGTATAGTCATTAAGGCTATGTTCTTACCCCTGCTGCGTACCAAATCCATACTTAGCACTGAGAGTATAGTCAGAATCTATGTCTTACTCCCTGATGGTACCAACCATTACTTAGCACTAGAGTATAGTCAGAATCTATCCTCTTACCCCTGTGTACAAATCCATACTTAGGCACTTGAGAGTATAGTGAATCTATGTCTTACCCCTGCTGAGTACAAATAATCTTGCAATGAGAGTATAGTCATTAATTATGTCTTACCCCTGCTGGAAACAAATCCATCTTAGCACTGAGAGTTCGTCATAATCTATGTCTACCCAGCTGGTAACAAATCCTACTTAGCACTGAAGGGGGAAGTTATAGTCATAATCTATGACTTACCCCTGCTGGTACAAATCCATTACTTTAGCACGAGGTAGTCATAATCTATGACTTACCCCTGCCTGGTACAAATCATACTTAGCACTGAGAGTATAGTCATAATCTTTTATGACGTAACCCCTGATGGTTACACATCCATACTTAGCACTGAGAGTATAGTCAGAACATGTCTTACCCCTGCTGGTACAAATCCATCCTTAGCACTGAGAGTATAGTCAGAATCTATGTCTTCCCCTGCTGGTAAAATCCATTACTTAGCCTGAGAGTATAAACCATCTGTTGCTCACACCATTCTTGGGAGCAAGGTCTGATACATTGATATATTTGGATCTCCAATAATGGGTGAGGAGGAAGGAGACAAGAGGTTTCCATGTCGTCTTGGGTAGACAGTGACTGGCTCCCAGCCTTGTAATTCAATACAAAACAATTAGTAATGTATGAAATTATTTCATCTATTTCAAGTGTTGGAAGTTCAGCCTAATGACACACCCCTCACATTAGGCATGAAGAAGATTTAACTTTTTTCTCCCAAAAAACAAACTTGGGGGAAGTTTAATCCAAATGAACCAAAATTGCACAATTTGATCCAACTCGGTGAAATCCTGTCAATGCATGATAGTGGCACTTCACCCAAGCTTGGTCAGGAAAATGCCAGGTCATGTGAAGATGTTGCATTCAGTTAAGAGCAAATTTTAAACAACTAGTGACGTTCACCAATTAAGATAGCAGTATGTTGAGGATGCAAATTTATACCCACAACACTTGAAAAACAGGCCAACTAGGTGGAGATGCTAGGCCTTACATCTTTTCTGCTTATTAAGTGATAAAAACAAGGAGAAACTGGAAACTGAAAAGCACCATCTGATAAAGGACATTTCATGTGCTGCTACCTTCATTAATTTTCCAACCTTTTTTAATATGTGAGATTTACACTATTTGAAATGGTTGTTGGCATTAGTTATTTAATTTACGCAAGCTTATATGTAGATTCTCTACATATCACTGGAAATATTCAGCATTTCTTTTGTAATTTTCTGTATTAAATATAATGCTTAACTCAGAATCCACCGATCTTGGGAAGTAGCTTTTACCAATTGGAGAGAACACTAGAAGTAATGAAATCATAGTAGAAGGCATTTCTACAAAGAGTAGACCTTATTGTACAACTATATATTAACTGCAACTGTATCCTCATCGGTATTCTCTCATGTCAATGAAAGGCATTGTCAATATCTTTTAACTTTAGACAAGGCGTTCTCGAACCACCACAAAGGTCCCCCGCTTGTCACGGTAGTTAAAAGTAGGAAAAGTAAACTAACTTAAAGATCACAGGAGGATTGTGATGGAAACCAGAGAGGCTCCTTCCAAAGCATTTTCAATACCTTGGATGACCTTGAAAAATTATGGTATCAATGTAGACTACACCCACCAAGTGTCATGACCATACAACCATTTGTAGTTGTTTGACCTTGGATGGCCAACATGACCTTGAAATGACCTTCAAAATTTTCAGCATTGAATGTTGACCACACCCACCAAGTTTCATGACCATACCACCATTTGCAGTGAATTGACCTCAGATGACCCAGAAATGACCTTGAAAAAAATGCCATAAAAAGCTGACTGCACCCACCAGGTTTCATGACCATGCAACCATACATAGTGATTTGACCTTGGATGACCCCACATGACCTTGAAATGACCTTCAAAATTTTCGGCACCGAATGTTGAGCACACCCACCAAGTTTCATCATCCTACCACAATTGACAAGGTTTAAAGCAATTTTTGACCACATTTGACCTTTGACCAATGGCACATGACCCATCTCCGAACTCATCCGCCGCCTACTTAAGCGACATATATGGTGCAAAGATGGACACCGATACTTGCTTTGATCAAAAGATATCATGTTGACAAGGTTTATAGCAATTTAACCATTTTTTACCATATTTTGACCTCATTTGTCCTTTGGCCCATGACACATGACCCACTTCGGATCCCAATCAGCACGTACTCGAGATACATCTATGTTGCGAAGATCACCCACACTTGCTTAGTTCCAAAGATATTGCGTGGGACACACACACGCACACACACACGCATTTCTATAGTCCCCCTTCGCCAACAAACGGGTCCACCACAAATCCTGTTGAAGCAGCAAATGTTATACTCGAAACCCAGAAACCGCAGATTTTACTGGAAGTAGTCACAATTTTGATATCAAAAGAGAAGCTACATTTTCTAAATTGCCCTGTGAATCGTATTGCTAACGTAGTTTTGTTTGGACGTTTGAAGCGAAAAGTGCCACCTTTTGGTTGATCAATTTAATTTTCAGAGTACTCTTGGGGGATTATCCATTCATTTTTAGCTTTCACATCAAAATGTGATTGAAATATAACACAAAACTCTCAGATGTTTTTTTTTTTGGGGGGGTGGGGAGCCATTCTATGAAGATGTGAGTTTTATGTCTACCCTTTTCAGAATTTCATTATTTACAAATGGACTGTACCTTTGTGCTTGTGATTTTTGCCATTTAAAAATGTGACCCACCATTACAACCCCAGGAACAAGTTGCAGCGACTTACTCCTCATTTGATCAGATCCAGTCAGAAATATCCTAATCCCTCAGTTCCTCATCATCTGACACTAAAAGCAAGTATGACTTAGTTGCCTTATATAGAACGAATCAATCCCACCAGCTTAATCCCACATTCTGTTGCATCTCTGGAGTTATTCTTAATTGAAGTCCCCAAAAGACGGAATGCTACAGTGCATTGTTTTATTTGGAATTTTCTGCCCGCTTTGGTTGGTGAATTTGGTTCGTGGGATTAGTCTATATAAAGGCCCTAAAGTCATACTTGCTTTATTGATAAGATGATTATTGGGGGATTTGCTATTTCTGACGGCTCTGATCAAATGAGAATAATCACTGCGCTTGGTTCCGGGGTTTGTATGTGGTCACACATGTAAAAACCCCCTTATCGAAATCCTATGCACGAGCAAGGGCACCTGAAGTTTTGTGAGTGACTGAACCAGTTTTGGTCATCAGTTATTGACCAAAGAGGTAAATGTGCAGTGCACTGAGCAATATTGAGTCACAACATTACCTTTGTCAGCCCTGTTCTCATCATCACATTCATTGCTATAACTACCGCTTGAAACAACGGCTGAATTCATTTTCTCTCTACATGACCTCAGGTACTCCCTTTCAATAGTTTATAATGTAGTATCCATTCTTGGCTTTTATCTCAGTGTCTGTTCTTGGTTTCCAACTGTATGTCTGTCTTGAGATCCTTGGTGACTGCATCTTGATTGCTACATGCTGCATGCTGCTTGAGGTTCTCACCCAGCAATATTTTGCTCGCATTTTGATTCTATAAACCAACAACGGCAATTTTTTTTTTTTTTTTTTTTTTTTTTTTTTTTTTTTTTTTTTTTTTTTTTTTTTTTTTTTTTTTTTTTTTGTTTTTTACTTTTTTTTTTTTATTATTCCCAGTAAATATAAATCCCACCCATTTCTATATTAGCTGGGTCCACGATGTTACATCCGTGTTTTGTACATTTTGTTAAGTGATAGCACATTTTTTATAAAGCCATAATAACACTTTTTTTATATTTTTCTTTTTAGAAAGTTTTTAAAAAGTGAGATTTTTGCACAGATGCATTGGTAATTGGCTTAGTAACTATACCTTTTATGGTATTATAAACTTCTCTGTGTCCGCCTGGATGAAGAATTTTTTTATTAAGAATAATTGGGATACCGAATAAATTCACCGGCCGCTGAACCTTCGTCCAATATAAATAGCCGTGATATATAGCGCCATGTCCCTTGACAACGCTCATCCAATCGCTTTCTGTTGTTCAGTTAGGATCATTCACATTGTGCTATTTCATATGACAGAAATCCCATGTTCACTCTGAATTAGGACGTGGACCATAAATCTATTACAAATCCCTTCTTAGACCATGTAACACACCTAATCTCACAAATTTGAAAATGAGGGCACTCTTTAAAATGTCTCTTATTGCTGCAGTTATACAAGTTGGTGTGTTTGGTTTTTGACTTTTAATTTAAGTCCAATTTACACACTTTGTCAATATTATTTATACTTACAGGGGGATGGCCTGATTTAAGGATATAAGTTTCATCATTAATATATTGAACTTTCACTCAAAACCCCATCTGTTAAAGTGTTGCGGCCTGATTATTTCCAATCCGGTTTCATGGGTGTTGACGGATGGTGTTGGATTTGCCAACATTTTTTTTAACTGCTCTCTCACAAGATTTCTCTTATCCCTGACTGAATATCAGCTCCTTTACTGTGAGCTGTGACATTCCCAGGAAGATGTTCTAGTGATGAGATGGTAAACGAAGACCTCCTAATTGTAAGCTCACAGGCTATTCACAGCTAAGAAATGCATCAAGCATCATGTTTTACTCACATACAGGTACCCTAAGATTTACCCAACATGACCACATAACAATATTATACACAATTATGTTTTTCTCATAATTTTCTAACTTAGGCCTATTGATTGGACTATCAGCCAGCTCTTCACCTGTGTATTCCCAGGAAGTTTTTCGAGTGAGGAAGCTCGTAAGACGACACTCCTCATCGTGCTGTCTCTGTATCTTCATATGCTTTAATTAAATCATATCTTCCAAGGAGCCCAACTCCTCCTCTGATTCTGCGCCATAATCCGTACTTTTTCATTAGTTTCTACTGCTGTTTCTGTTTAAAAACAACAAAAAAGTTTGTATGTGGAAATGTTTAGACTCGATTCCTTCAAAACACAAGGATGGTTTAACTCCTTCTGTTCCAAATGACTAATACATCAGCTTTGGAACCACGAATTTTTTCACTTGTCTTTGGATCTTGCTGCTGTTAATACCACATAATCCAGGCTTGTGTACATGTGTTGCGCATAACACTTCATAACTAAAGAATTATGTCTCTGCTAACTTGGGTTGGGAGTTGTGATTATATGTCACTGCGGTAATCCGGTACTCTGTACAGCGGCAAGAGATTCCGTTGAGTGGGAGGCTTGTGTGAAAGTACATATCCGCCAGTATCATCAGCCGGGCTCCATGACGACAACGACTAACTCGGGAAACTTAATGTTGCTTGAAGAGTGAACTGACTCGATTGCCTATTTGTCAACATTGTTCCCGGCTGTGAGCCTGGCGGACCAAGCCCTGCCACGCCGGCCGGAAAAGTGTAAACACCAGCAAAGCCACTATTTCTGACTGCAAACGGCCTGATTGAAACAATTGTAATTGTAACAAACTAAAAAAAAACCTATTTCATTTGACATTAGGACCATATTGCACAAAAGCACCCAAAATTGAAGCTATCTACTATCCGCGCATGTACACTTTGTGATACGGTTTGTTTTCAAACAAGAGGGACCGTAATCCCGAGTGACCCTAAACAAAGGCAACGGTATCATACATACACTTGGATAAAGTGTAATCTTTACTGCCAATGTCGATGCCCAAGACACTAAAAGGAAAGCTATAATAAATAAACCATGTAGAGATTTTATCAAGACTTCTTTTATTCCACTGTTACTATGAAAATTCCGGCAGTAATCAACTACCGTACAGCGACACCTCAACACAATTGTGTTTATCGTGTCATTAAGAGTAAAACCTCTAACTTTATAAACTACACCAAGTAATCTGTCACACATTTTATAAACATACACCACAGGATTCTAGTCCCAACATTTATAAACTACCCCACAGTCAATTCTAGTCAATTAAATTTTGAATTCACAAATTATAATATAAAGATACACTGATGAACCAGATCATCACCCATCTATGTATAAAATAATAACCCATTGAATCAACACACTAGAGAAACACAGCTTCACACAAGATACACTGATCAATTCCAAATTATAATTACGGTAAAATTAAAATACAAAACAAAATCATCCTGATAAAGTTCATCACCCATCTCCATGTTCAGAAAAAAAAGTCACTACAAGACAAGATAAATCAATACAGTATTGAAACATTAATTTTTCAGATTAAATATTTGTCTTACATATATGCCAATGTAATTGATAAATAGTATGTTTTCATGTACCTGATTTTAAACTACTTATACACGTAACAATAAACCCTTTCATTCTTAATATACAATTACAGGAGAAATCCTTAAACAAACTACAAATCCTAAATTACTCAACAGTCTGTTCAAATAACGACGAGTTTGCCCCTTTTAGTCCGGCTGTAGACATGCCGGCACACATCAAGGCCAATTCTTACCCCGAACCCCGGGGCCCCATTTATCGCCTCTCCGACAGGCAAGGGTACCTCGGCCCAATTCTTAACCCCGAAACCGCAGGGGGGACTACCCGTAACAATATGTGGGCTGACATGTTGGCTTTTGTGTCATTACAATTACCATTATGTGAGGTGGTGTCATGTACTTTCTTTTGAAATGCTTATAATTACCTAGGGAAATTGGTATTTCTCAGCTTTTGCACTAACTCAAGAATATCTGTGGGCTACCAATTAGAACAAATATTCAAATACTGCATTTAATATGCATGTTGACCATCACCCTTTTTAGTCATCACAACTTGTCACCACTGGAAGGGTGTACCCCATCCTAGGTGTAATCAATTCCAAACTTTGCATTCATTCAAGGTTCAACCACCGGGACGTACGCGTATTTAGCTGTTAAGACCCCCTTTAGGGCGGAGAGAGCTCCCTTTTTCAGCAGCGCTACCCACGACCATATATTTTTTGAAATTTCACCCAAAGGACCCCCATATTTTTTGTAAATTTACCACTGTCACCAAAGACGCCCTATTATGGTGGACGTTTTGAAAATGTGTTCACAAAAGACCTCAATTGGTACGGTGTCCCACGGACGCCAATTTTGATGAAAAATTTAAATTTTGCGCATGTATTTCTACTTTTGCAAAAATGTGTTTTGAAAAATCTTGCAACAATTATTTTATAGTTTTGCAAAAATATTTTATAGTTTTACAAAAAATTCAGAGTTTGCAAAATTTTCAGAGTTTTTGCACAAATATTTCAGAGTTTTGCAAAAGATTTCAAGTTTTGCAATATTTCCGAGTTTTGCAAAATACTTTCACACAGAGTTTTGCAAAAAAATAATTTCAGAGTTTTTCAAAAATATTTCAGCGTTTTCAAAATATTCAGAGTTGCCACAAATATTTCAGAGTGTTGCAAAATTTGCAAGTTGTGTCAAAAATATTTCAAGTTGTTTGCAAAACATTTCAGGTTTTGTCAAAAATATTTTTTTTTTTTTAAAGCAGTTTTTCAGAGTTTTGCAAAATATTTCAGAGTTTTGCAAATATTTCCGATTTTTTTGCAAAATATTTCATAGTTTTTGCAAAAATATTTTTTTTAAGCTTTAAGTTTTTTTTATTAGTTTTGCAAACATAATTTGTTGCAAAAATTGCAATAGTTTTTTGCATAACATTTGCAGATTTGCAAATTTCTTTATAGTTTGGCAAGAATATTTATATTTTTGCCAAAGGTATGATAGTTTTGCAATATTATTTACTTACTTTTTGTGCGAAATATATTAGTTTTGCAAGAATATTTATAGTTTTTGCGCAAAATAAGCATGAGTTTTTTTGCAAAAATATTTTTTTCATGATTTTTTGCACAAAATTTATAATTTTGCGAGAAATTTTCCCGAATCGTATCGGAGACAGTCGCAGCAATTTTCGGGCCCTTCCGGAATCACGGAAGACCGAATTGGAACCGAGGCGACTACTAGCTAGTTTTCCACCAGGTCAACTCCCCACTCTTTGGCGCCTCACCACCACTGGCATTCTGGAGTGGCCTGGCCTCACCATGCCACCTTTAATCAAGAAGTAAACCGAAATGGAATATGGGGTGAAAGTAATTAATAACCCTTCATCCTAGTAGACAACTTCAGAACAGAGCCTTTTATGAAGAAGCATGACGTCACAAAAAACTTGTTTTGCTGACGCGTTTTGGATATCATTTTTGGTGGACATATGAAAACATCAACACAGCCCAAATTTGGTGAATCGGTTCACGGGGCCGAGATATGTCGCATGAATACCTAATTAGCCTCAACGAAATCAGTTTAAATGGCCGGTTCAAAACAGTTATGAACCAGGCCATTTACACTGATTTCATGGGCTATTTATATTCATGCAGTCCTATCTCGTGCGCCATGACCCAATTCATGTGAATTTGGGTGTGGGTTTGGTCAGCATGTTTCTACCAACATAGTGTCAAACAATGCTGAAATGCCAAAAATAAAATTTGATGACGTCACACTTCAGTACTCTATATCTTGTTTATTTCCCGAGTTTCTCTCTATCTGAACTACAGTTCCGTACGCTATGGGAATTTGGAATATGAGGAAATGCGGTTGAATCAGTTCTGGCCACAACATCCTTCACATGCAGTTTTAGCTCGAAGTTCGCCTCCGGTTACAATTTCGGTTCTTTCCGTGATGCCGGAAGTGCCCGCAATTGCTAGACGGTCTCGATA
This sequence comes from Ophioderma brevispina, assembly GCA_023653785.1. Lineage (NCBI taxonomy): Eukaryota > Metazoa > Echinodermata > Ophiuroidea > Amphilepidida > Ophiodermatidae > Ophioderma > Ophioderma brevispina. Next base: position 9,623 of record JAMKCH010037151.1, read on the forward strand.
CGATTCGTAAAATTTTTCAAAATTATATAATTTGTGCAAAAATCATTAATATTTTTGCAAAAATTTGTTGCAAAAAATTTTGCGGCAAAACTATAAATATTCTGCAAAACTGTAAGAATTTTCGCAAATGTAGTAAATAATTATTGCAAACCTATTACATACAGCCCTTTGCAATTATACAAATTCTGCAAAACTCAAAATAAATTTGAAAGCTGTAACATTTTCTTGCTCTTGCAAATCATATTGCAGTAGTTTTTGCAAAATTATTGTTTGCAAAACTCTGAAATGTTTTTGCAAACTCTGAAATTTTTTCAAAATCGAAAATATTTTGTCACTCGTAATAGGTTTTGCAAACGAAATATTTTTGCAAAACTCTGAAATTTTTGCAAAAATCTAAATATTTTTTGCAAAACTCGGATATTTTTGCAAAACTCTGAAATATTTTTGCAAAACCGAAATAATTTTTTTTGCTCAAAACTATAAAAGATTTGGCAAACTATAACATATGTGTGCAAACTTGTTCCACTAAATTTTTTTTTGCGCAAAGTAGAATACATCTGTCCAAAATTAAATTTTTCTCAAACTTGGCGTCCCGGGGGACACCGTAACAATTGTTTAGAAAGTTTGCAAAATCTCACCTAAATACCCATTTTTTGTAAATTCTGCAGATTAGTCACTCGGAAAACCCCTGTTTTGGGCAATTTGGCTGTCTCTCACTTAAAGTCCCCTACGTTTTTAGTCCCTTCTCTCATCAACATTCCCAATCCCCTGGGTTTGGAAGCGCGAGCCTACACCCAACATTTCTAGTGTGAGTGCCCCCCCCCCCCGTTCCCTTTTGTCCAAAATGTTGACCGATACCATACATAGGCCCCTAACATACATCACTCACATACAGCATACACCAACACCAGTTTTGGCGCATCCGACTGAAAGGAACAAAAACCACCAGTGTGCCCCAAGCTATGCTTGCGCCCCACAACAGGCCTTTGTTGACTTAAGAGCTTTTTCTGATTTATGTGCATCTTGTTCCCTGGTCATTAGCATACACTTATCCACAATAAGCATGGGAAACTACCTTGTGGTTTGATAGCAGAAGGATAATGCACTTTCAAAGCCTACTCATAACTATCCTATTTGCTATAGTGATGGTTAAACATTCAAATGGCCGTTTTTTGGTTATTAATGTCTTGGAACTGAAAGAGAAAAATACAGCTTCTCATCTGATACAAAATTGGTACTCCTTTCGGGTAATCAGAGGTCCAAAGAGTGATCCCTGAACAGCCTTTTTCCAGCAATAAAGTAGCATAATAGACACTGATCTTTTGACCTTGCACTCAGGCATACATCTTCACAGAGTTTTGCAGACTAAAAAAATGGAAGGAAAAAAGGTTTTAAGAGGGCAACAGCCTCTCTCTTCTCTCTCTAGCAATGGTCTTTGACCTACATTGTTGTTCATGCGGTGCTAGTGGTAGTTCTGTGAGCAGGAATTTTCAGCTATAAAATGTTAGCTAGAGGCTACCTTAATATTTCTTACAATTTATATATTTTTTTTTTTTTAATATTTTTAATTTTTTGATTTTTTATAAAAAAAATCTTCCACTATGCCCACGTTGTTTTGCTGAATTTGAAAAAAAAAAATAAATGACTGATAGTGGCGAGGGATAACCCGAACCCGCAGGGGGGACACCTAAACATATGGGAGATGACATGTTGGCTTTTGTGTGAATTACAAAGTACATATTGATGTGTGTAATGTACTTTCATTTTGAAATGCTTAAAATATAACGGAAATTGGTAGTTCTTGTTTTTTTTATCAGCTTTTTTCACTAGTACTAAAAGAATCTGTGGGACTCCCAATTTAGAACAAATATGCCAATGACTTCATGAATATGCATGTGACCCAGCAACCCTTTTTAGCATAAGCAAAAACTTGGGTTCCACCACTACCCACATACTAGGTGTAATCAAATTCAAAACTGTGAATTCAGGTCAAGGTCAACCCCGGGAAGGGACGCGTATGTACGGCTGTTAAGACCCACTTTAGCTCCTTTCGCATCGCTTTACCCAAAGAACCCATATTTTTGAAAATTGCCCCCAAAGACCCCATATTTTTTGATAATCTTACCCAATCGTCCCCAAAAGACGCCTATATGGGGAAATTTTGAAAACTTTTCACCAAAAGACCTCAATTGTTTAGAAAGTTTTGCAAAATCTCAACCTAAAGGACCCCATTTTTTTTTAGGTCTGCCAGATGGACCGGGAAAAACCCCTATTTCTGGGCAATTTGGCTGTCTCTCACTTAAAGTCCCTACTTTTAGTCCTCTCTCATCTAACATGCCCAATGCCCCTGGGTTGGGAAGCCGCGAGCTTTACACACAACCATTCATATGTGGAGTGTCCCCCGTTCACCTTTTGTCAAAATGTGACAAGAGACATACATAGGCCCTAACATACATCACACACGTAAATCATACAAACAAAACACCAAGTTTTGCGCAAGCCGACTGAAAGAGAGAAAAAAACACCAAGTGTGCCTCCAAGCTATGCTTGCGGCCCACACAAAAGGCCTTTGTTGACTTAAGGAGCTTGTTCTGATTTCTGTGCATCTTGTTAAACTGGCCTAGCATTACACCTTCCCCCAGATATCCGGGGAAACTAACTTGTGGTTGTGATAGCGAGGATAATGCACTTGTCAAAGCCTAACTAATAACTATATTCCGGATGCTAATATGATGGTTAAACATTCAAATGGACGTTTTTTAGGTTATGAAGGATATTGGTAAGCTGAATGAGAAAATACATCTCCAATCTGATATCAAATTGATACTCCTTTCCGGGTTAAATCAGGAGGTCCCAAAGGTGATCGGAACACGAATCTTTATCCAGCAATAAAGGAGCATAATATACACGGATCTTTTGACCTTGCACTCAGGCATACATTTCACAGAGTTGTGCAGAACATAAAAAATGGAAAGAGAAAACAGAGTTTTAGAGGGCAACAGCCTTCTCTCTTCTTTCTCTTAGCAATGGTCTTACCCTATCAATTTTGTTCATGCGGTGCATAGTGGTACGTTCTGTATGAGCAAGGACATTTTCAGCTATAAAATGTTAGCTAGAGGATGCCTTAAATTAGTCTGTACAATTATAATATTATATTGTTACTGTTGTGGCCACTGGTGGTGACTAGCTACCCAGCATTTGCTCTAGTTAGTAGCTGAATTGAAAACAAAGATAAGATGACTGATGAGGGGCTGAGGAGATAAAAAAAGTAGTATTTGTCCTCATTTTAGATGACCTGAACTTGGATTTGTTTTTGTCCTTTTACTGCAGGGTACAAACTACATAATGGCAAATAAAAGAAATATCAAAAAGCCATCAAGATTTAAAGAAAAAATGATTAAATTCTCATCTTGAAGGCAGAGTTCACTGAAGTGATGTGACAGGGGACTTAATTTGGAAATGAGATCCTATGTTGAAAAGGTTATCATTACACTCTGCTGATATTTCTGGTAACAGAACAAGCACAGACTTAATTGAAACAGTATTATTTATACGAGCTACCGAAATCAAACAGACTCCATCCATCTACATGTAAGCTGTTATCAAAGATAGGGCCGTTGAATATGAATAAAGTAGTGGAAAGAAATGTTAAAAGGTAAAAGAGACAGACTTATCAGGTTTTGTAATGTATAATAACACTTAAGATTCATGTGTACTATGTATATTTCACCATTGTCTTCCCAAAGCCTTTCTGTAAAACACGGATTACCAAGGTTGGTTACCACCCCCCTTGGGAATTCTATATAAAGCACCTGATGCTATGAAATTGATACCGGCAGTGAATGCTATGGTCCTCCTCTTTCCGTCATAAGTACAACATACCTAGTATGGCGTCACATGACATACAGTTGCGAGCTGCAAACTTGACGAAAGTAGATAATTATGCAATTTTTTTCTTGGGCGGCTATCACCCCCTCCTTGGACAGCTACCCTAACCTTGTGAAGTGTACTTCACATTTATTTTGCTAAATGACCAGAAAGGATGATGAAAACATAGTACCGGAAGCTTTTACGAATGCTTTTGGAATTTGATCGCACAAAGGAAAGTTCACTAGGGGCGATGGTAACCCGCCCACTGGAAGATTAATGTTGAAAACTTTAGTTGAAACAAATGTACTTCAGTTTTAATTATGGAAAAAGGCATAAATCGTGGATTTTTATTAAAAAAATGGTTAAGGTATAAATGCCAGCATAATTCGTAAACTGATATGTTCATGCCAGAAATTGTAAACCCATACAAAAAGCAAGCACATTTCAATGTCGTTTTTCTTGCTTTTCCGGGTTTCCACTGTTATATTTTTCGATTGTCTACATTTTTCTTGCAGAAAATCAAACTATCATAATTGAAATGGGAAGCTCACCCTCATTAAATGATAAAGTTGAATACAAAGACATTGATTCCAAGAGAAGATTGGTCAACGGGATTTGGCTCAGTCAGCCATGTAATCTTCAAGCAGCCTTATAAGGATATAAAGGTGCGGCAAAGAGTCTATTTGAACTAGGAGAAAAGGAAGCCCAAATTATGAGCCAACTTGAACATCCTACATATCAAATTGATAGGCTTTAGTCAAACAGGGCCTATTTATTTATTAAATGGCGTATGCATCAACAGGGATCCCTGCCAGCTTATTATCAGACCATCAAAACCCTTACCATAGGAGTTGAAGAAGAAAGGGTAAGGAATAAGCACTAGCCATTGACTATCTCACTCAAAAGAACTTTTACACAGGATATTAAGCCGCAAAATTGCCTTCTCTTTCCAGACCAACCTCTTGAAACTGCGATTTTGGTCGTGCTCGTGAAATTGATCGCTCACAAACAACGTCAACTGCAAAAGGAACCTATCGCTACATGGCAACCAGAAATCACAGGGGAAATGAAACGAGGGCGAGCTATCTATTCAAAGCCAGCATAGTCTATGCCTACTGCATGCTAGTCTTATAGATCTGTACAAGGCAACACCCGTGTGATATGGGATGGAATGGCAGAAAGTAGTCTTTGAAGTAGTAATGGACAAAAGCCATCCATTCTGAAGACTTCCCTCAATATCTATCTGACACTGATTCAACAATGCTGGCATATTGACCCCAGAGAAGCCTACTATGCATCAATTATTGACGGTTTGCACCCTGGACCACATGCTAAAAGATGTATTGTTGAGTGAAAGTACAATTTCTCAATTTATATTAAAGGGAGGGGGTATTCATTGCGGTGTATCACATGCACAAGGTTGGCTGGTGACTTCTGTCATAACCAAGAACCCACTCTTCAATCGCTCAATTAATTATGTTATGATGCCGCATGAATTAAGATGTCACACTATGCTCCAAGTTTCTCTAGCAAATGTTTGGTGTGACAGTTTAATCATTTCACAGATTTGTTTTCACCTATTCATGTAAATCCATACATTTCAAATATAGTAGGAGGGGAAACAAAAATTGCCTGAATTATTGGGTCAAGTGTGTTGTTCCCCCACTTAATTTGATGATGTTACTAATTATAATGCCACATTCTCAGAATTGCTTTTTAAATAACACAATACATCGGTCCTCGGACCGCATGTGTCGCTGCCGGTGCGGTTTGTGAATGATAGGTCTCATTTTACCTTTGACCTTGGGATGTGACCTTTGACCTCAGTATACAAATGATCGACCCCAAGGTGCCACCATGATTCAAGTTTGGTTCCAATTGAAACTTAACTTTTTCCATTTAGGTCAATTTTACATTTTCAGCCTATGTTACAACTTGACCTCCCATGAGCCTGCTTGGTATGTGACCTTTGACCTTCATCCAGCAAATGGGGATCCCATGTTGCATCTATGACTTGAAGTTTGTTAATCATCAAGTCTGCAGATATTACAGCAAATGTTAACCCCTTTTTCACAAAGACATCACAACAGGCAACAGACACAGTGGCATAACAGGCGGGGGGGGGGGGCAGGGGGCAGGTTCCACCCCCCCCCCCATGGCGACTTTGGCCGGAAAATAATTACAAAAAATCATGCTAATCAGCCGTTTTTTAGCACTCTGACCGGGAAAAAAATGGCCTTTGCACCCCCCTGAGAGGGGGGAAAATTCCCAAGACTGGGGAAATTTGCCCCCTCCGAGGGGGCGGCTGTTACGCCATCCCGTCCCCCCTCATCCTTCCACCCCATTTTCCTATTTGTCCTTCTCCACCCTTTGCCATCCGGTCCTGCCCCATTGTTTTTCTCCCCCCTCTGCCCCACTCGGTTATCGCGCACATCCCTCCCCCCGTCTTATTTCTCAGTCACCCCACTTCACTCATATTAACTCGCCTCCCCCTCATTACCCAGCCTACCCACCCCCCCCGCTAACACGCTCTGCGTCTTTATACGCCATCTGTCCCCTCTAGCTCTCCTCTCGCTTGTTCTCACTGCGTCCTACCCAAGTACTGTACATCCCCCTTTCTCTCTCCCTCTTCCTTCTCCTCTTTGGCCCTCACTGGCCCTCCCCCCCCCCCACTCACACGCATGAACCAGACAACAGACTCCAGCCTAAGTGGACAAAAGGATCCCTATGTGGTCTTCCTGCCTCCACCCCTGTAGGGATGGCAACCACAAAAATCAGAGAGCCATGGGACAAAAATTGCTAAATAAGGTAAAATAAGCAGATACAGGGGGCCAGCCTGAGCCACATATCCTGAAACATTCCTTTCATAAGCCACTCCTACATATGGTAGAAAGTGAACCCAATTCGATTATGGAATCTAATTTGTGATGAAGTATATACATCGTTTTGAAATATGTAAAATTACAATAGTTAAAATCCCAGTTCAAAGGTGATCAAAGCTGCAATTACATAACCATAAATTTACAACAGGGTGAAAACAATCATATTGATAATGTTTAGTTATTGTGGCATATTTTTTTTATTTAAAAAGATAATTGAACTTTGTCTTGGAATTCTAGGGAACGATCCATAGTACTTCATATCTACATTTAAGAAAGTCTGAAATGAATGTATTTACTGTCAGTGATATAAATAATATTATATATATATATTATATATGAGATAATAAATATATATATATATTAACCATATCGCACCTTTGGAGACACTGTCTTGTTATGTACTTGAATACGTTAGGAGACATTAACTGTCTCCCTAAAGTTTCCTTTAGAATTGCGATTTATCCGTCAAAGGATAGGAATATTAATTTATGCAAATGAAGGGTAATCCACTCGAATAACAACACGGATGTATGATATTAATTAATTTCAATTAACCTATAAGAGCTCATTATAAGATAATGAATTATTCCAACTGGCTCCCTAATATACCATTTGTAGATTAGAGAGAGAGATATTAATATATGATATATGAGATAGATATAATAAGAGATAGATATAGATATAGAGATATTTTACTAGATTGAACCATAGGGCGAAAATTAATAATCATTAGTCTAAATGAGCCCTGTCATTCATTATGCTAATAATTAATATTATGTTTCAATGGTTATTGTTAGCTAATGAGATTATCTCCATGCATAAATTAATATTCCATTTTGACGAATAAAGCGCAAAACAAAGGATACCGTTAAGGCGAAAAAAAATTTCGCCTACACGTCAAACTCTATGTTTATGAAAAGAGAATATCGCCCTAGCGTAGGATAGTGATATATAATATATATCTTATTAGATATATATATATATTATATAATATATATATGCAAGTTTAAAGTTTCTAACAGGGTGCACAGAGAGGATCATCAAATAAACTTGCATATTCAACTGAAGCTGGTTCTTGAACCTGCAGGAGTCTTGCCACATGTCATAATCAGAATTGGGGAATCTTTCCAAGTAACCACAAGCCGAACTACCAAAAATAAACATTTGAATCCAATTGATACTAATTACCTTGACCTCAACCACCTCAATCCACACCCTTCCTCACACCATTGGTCATGTTATAAGTTGGGTTTGAATTGAAGCAATACGTTGGAAAATGCATAACTGCATAAGGTCCAACGTAGTCTCCCACAGAAGATCAATTTCTCCCATTCTTTGAGGCCTATGGGAATGCCCTTCCTGTTCATGTAGCATCAAACCAGGACTGCAGAGTTTCAAAAGGGAGGTTTAATCGCTATCTGGCGCAATCCGTCAGCGTTACTAATAGATAACCTGATGTTAATGCATAGATTAGCCTTGACATAAAAAAACACGTTTAACAAAAAAAAATTTTTAACCTATTTTGACCTAATTTGATCCCTAATGACTTTGACATCAACCTCCTTAAAGGTGCCCAACAAGAGATTCAAATAACAGGGTACCGAAAAAAATGGAACATTCAGATTTTGGCACTGGTAAAGTTTTATATCAAAAAAACATCACCATTAGTAGCCTCTCAAACAAAACGGATGGGACAGAGGTGTTCACTTTTGTTGAAGACTAAAATTTCCGGAAAAATACGACTCTCCGGCGTTTTTGAAAAAAGGTGCCCAAAAGTGCTTTTTCCGGGGGTGCTCCCTTTTGGGGGTCGAAATTAATTTTCAGTATTCTGTGGCAATTATTGTTATTTGGTGTGCATTTATATGTTTTCAGGCATGACAAATCAATTGAATCTTTTAAAATACAAAAACTGGGCTGCAGTATGCGTGAAATTCAAAATGGCGCCCAAAATTAAACTTTCTAACTAAATGAGAACATGACACTGTGTACTAGCAGTTCTAATGACTTTAGTGTCAATTTAGATGTGCTTGGGTACAAAGAATACATCTGTCGTTTCAAAATTCAAATTGGCCGTCGGTACAAGAAAATCAAAATGCTGCAAAGTATAGTTATGCCATAATACACCACCAATCGATTGAACTTAAAAGGGATGTTTTCTATCTCTTAGAACTCTTGACATATCCAGCAAATTTAAACAGTTTTGGATAGCCAAAATGGCTGCCGTGGACCTCAAAATTCAAATGGCGGTCCAAAAGTCACTTTTGACCAAAAGATCATTTCACGGGTCAGTTGATGCCAATTGGGATTAAGATTGCCCTCTGCATTTGTAGCCCAATTCATAGTTTGACCCACTCAGTTGCAGTGTCTTTCGGGTACGAGTGCTATAAGCCTCCCGGTGACGACACTCACTATGAAATGTATATGGGTGAAAGGCTGGCGCTTTCCCAAATCGGGCATTCAGTGACAGAGGACGTGAAAAAAATGGGGTTTTGGTGCGAGAGACACCCCCTTAAAACTGGGATCTTCGTGGCGACAGTGGTAAAGATTTGCCAAAAAAAGTGGTCTTTAGGTGAACCTTTTTTAACTGGTGGTCTTGGAGCGACAACTTGCTAAAATGTGGGTCTTAAGGAGCCTTACGTAGGCCTACGCGTCACCTCCAAAGTAGGAGTGTGCCCCCGGGTGTTGGCCTCACTAATATCTTAAACAAGGCATTTAATATGAGCACATAAATGATTGCACGGGATGGTATTTATTGTCATAGTACTTATAGGCAAACAATATTGTTTTCATATGACCAGAACGGTTGGCCTAAAAATCAGTGTGTGGCCTACATGTACGTACAAATTCAATCTACTCTGGAAGAATTCGCAATTTGTATTTTCTGTCCGAAAATTACAACACAGCGGGCAGCGTGATACAAACATGCCTCAAACATCAAAACGAACTGTCAGAATAACTGACATTTTAGAAAATAATCTTTCTGGCGAGATGTAGAACAAGCAAAATTACATTTAGCAATGTATCACATATAGCAATAACGATCAAAAAGAAAATGAAGAAAACAACCTCGCACCCTAATTATAATTTGCCTAAAATATTTGTCATTTGGAAGGCATTTTGAAGTTTTGGTCTAATCCAGCAATATATATTTCTGACTTTTTGAGACCAAAAATACAAATAATCACGGGGCGGGGCCAGGTAATCATAGGCGGGATCGAAAAACTAGGGGCGAAACGGTACCAAAATTGAACTCTTTGGTTAAAAAAACCCCTAATTTATGTGCAATTTATTGCGGAAAACCATGTTTTTACTAACTTTTGAAACTAGGGGGGGGGGGGGGTTTGCAGCCGCCCCTGCCACCTTCCTGAAATCGTTTCATGTTCAATAGCTATGTTTACTTAGCAACCTGCAATGGCATCTCACTTCAACAATTCATTTAAAAAAAAGGTTCAACCACTGTCATCCAAAGACCCAATTTTTGTTGCGAAAAATTCACTCAATCCTCTTTTTTATGAGCAAATGTTTGTATTACGCTGACCCATAGGCCGCTGTGTTGTATTTCTGTTCCGTTCTGTCCATTTCCGGAAAGAGAATACAAAAATTGCAAATTCTTACCAGAGTAGATGGAATTGGATTAGGCACGCACACTGACACGATCAGGTGATAGAAAATCTAAACTTTTTTAGGTAAAGTCGGTAACCGGACGTGTTGGCCTAGTGGTTAGAGCGTTTGCCTCACAGTCGGAAGGTCGCGGGTTCGAACCCCAGCCGAACTTTAAAAATGGTACCTACTCCCTTCTTGTCAGACGCTAGGCATTTATGGACTAGGGAAGTAAACACATAGAGCTACCAGAAGACTAAATTCCTACTGTAGCTTTCACTGTCTTCGGCAGATGTGTGGCCTAGGTTTATGGAAACTGAGATAGGCGCCCGCCTTCTGCGCCATGTTTACGGGGGCCAATAGGCTGAGCATGATGGATCCACAAAATGCACTTTAGGCTTTAACTTGGTCATTGAAATTGGAATATAGTGTATATAGGAACAAGAACTACAATCTTGTGACACTCATTTTATGTACACTATATATATATATATTGCCATAAAATGCAATGTTGATATCAGAGGTGACGCGTAGGTCTATGTAAGGTTTAGACCCACGTTTTCCAGCATCGTTGTCACCCCAAAGCCCCATTTAAAAAAAAAGATAAGCCAAAGACCCCTTTTTTGCAAATCTTACCAATGTCACCAAAAGAATCACACTAAGCTTTCGGAGAAAATTTTGAAAATTTTTGCCAAAGACCTATTTTTCGAAAATTTTGCAAAACTTTCACCAAAGACACCATTTTGGGAAGATTTAGCAAAAGGTCACCCAAAAACTTCCTATTTTGGGGCAATTAGGATGTCTCTCACCCAAAGAACCCATGTTTGCAATCCTCTGTATGAGATGCCCTGACCCGTTTGGAGCGCAAGACTTTAATCCGAATAAATTTCATGTGGTGTTCCTATTTAAAAGCTCTGTAGCCCACATTTTAGGCATCGTTATCGCACCAAAGACCCCATTTCCAAAAAGATTCACCCAAAAGGCCCCCATTTTTGTGGCAATTCTTACCACTGTCACGAAAGACCCCACTTTATTGAACGGGAAACATTTTGAAAATAATTTGGCCCAAAAGACCCATTTTTCAGAAACTTTGCAAAAAACTTTCACCCAAAAGACACCATATTGACGGAAAATCTTGCAAAATTGTCACCCGAAAACCACTTTTTGGGGGGCAATTCGGATGTCACTCGCCCAAAAGACCCCATGGTTTTCACGCCCTCGTCACTGAAGCCCGAGTTTGGAAGCGCCAGCCTTACCCAATTTACCATTGTCATAGTGAGTGTCTCCGGGAGGCTTAGCATCGCGCACGAAAGACCCTGTACTGAGGGGTCAAACTATTAATTTGGCTACAATGCATAGGGCAAGCTTAATCATTGGCATTCAATGACCCGTGAAATGAATCATTGGTCAAAAAGTTACATTTGGATGCATTTGAATTTTGGGTGAACCCACCCACAAGGCAGCCATTTTGGAAATTCAAAACTGTTGCAATTGGCTGCATATGTCAAGAAGTATCTGCGCGAGATAAAAAACATAACTCAAGTTCTAAACGAAGGTGGTGTATTAGCCATAACTGATAATTTGGCACCAAAGTATGCGTCATTTCATGGCAGCATTTGTATTTTCTTGTATTTGGCGGCCATTTTGAAAACAACAAAAAAGTATTCTTTGTACCCAAAACCACAGTAAATTGACACTTAACCTCATTAGAATGATAGTAAACAGTGTCATATTCTCTTTATTTGGGCGCCATTTTGAAGGGGCAAATGGCAAGAAGTGCAGAAAAGTTGGGATGGGGGCAGGACAAAAAGGAGGGAAAGCGAGGGGGAAGCGGCGGATAAAAACAAACTATAACTTGAAAAACCAATAAGCACGATACAAATTGGAAACAGGATACTGCAAAAATGTAATTTTGACCCCCCAAAATGGGTCAGCACTCCCGGAAAAAGCACTTTGGGCACATTTTTTCCAAAAAAAAAAACGGCCGGTGGATAGTGTTCCCCGGAACACATTTTAGTCTAGAAATCACTTCCAAACATAAACTCCGTGAACACCCTTTTCCATCCGTTTATGTCTGAGAGCCTGACTACATCTGTAAGGATTAGCTGCTGAACATGTTCTTTGGTACAAAACTTGTGAAATTTCTAATTTGTATAGGGCAAATATGAAATTAAGCCGATGATTCTAATTGAAATAAACTTATAAAAATCACCTTTATTTTCACTTTAGACATACTGTAAAACCAAAATCCGGTAAGAAATCCTTTGAGTGCCTAAGCTATATGAAATCCCTGCATATCACACCTTACCTGGCTGTCTCAAGCTTCTCTCGTTTCAACTTAAGTTTAACCCCTTCCCGCCCCCACTCTCATCACTATTATGAATTTTGGTTTGAATGGATGCAATAATTTGGGTAGGGTAAACCTGAAGGGGAGAGACAGAGATAGAGGAAAAACGACACATATACACACCCACATTACAAATAAAGACACATGAACATTTTTTTTTCAAAATTTTTCGACACTGCGTGTCTTCATCAGCTGCGTTTTATTGTCAACTCTTCACACTGAACTGATTAAAAAAATGTTTCCCGCTATCTACTTTCTTTGGCGGATTGCATCTTAACTGAGTCATTTACAAGTTCATCTTATTTTCAAATTCCATTGTATTTTCTACGTATATACCCACATTGTTATGCATACACGCACAAATAGAATTTCTTAGTCTTGCTCTGAGAAAGCATGAGGGGTAAGATCAAAACAAAAACAAGTTATGAAGTACATACATACAAACGATTTAAAAAAAATCACATTACTAATTTTGTATTTTTGATAACAGGAATTGCTCAGTAGACTGTGTGAAAAAAGTCCCTTCATGTAGAAAATCACAACTTTGTTATAAAATTCCGCATCCTGATGTTTGTTATAAACTGTATCCTATGGCACTGTTATACTGCACATAATAGTTTACCAAGTAAAAGTGAAAAACCCGATTAATCTCTAACTTTGAATTAAGCATTTTCGGTAACTATCTTTAGTTCTAGATTGTTATTTTTAATTCCTTAACCAAAACTTATATGTCGAAATCCTGTAGTCAGCCTTTAAGATCACTTATAATTACCCAAATTTAGTTTACATTGCAGCAATAACTTTTCAAATGTCCTAACTTAACCAAAGTACAAAACCTTTAGGCAATCCCGGGGGAGACAAAGGTGACCGACAGACAGGACATACAGACCCACACATACACACAATAAAAACAAGCTCCTATAAACCGCACAGTGTCTACTTTCTTCAATTATTTTAGCTTCCTTTACCGACTTGCATTCTTTTACAAGGTCGGTTAACATCTGTTCGTCAAAGTCCTTGTATTTTCCTACATATATCCGAAAAATCCCTAACCCACTGTTTCCAGATAAATAACGCTAACCTTCCAGTTTTTGGCAATGGATGTCAGGTTGGTAGTCACTTTCCTTTAGGGACGTAAGGATATAACATGTATGCATACACAGAGAGCAAGCTCAGGACAAGACACAAATTAAAACTAAAGTTAATGAATAAAGTCTTTATACATACAAACAAAACGGTGCTTTAACACAACTAACCATTAGCCTAATTTTGTATTTAACAGAATTGTCTCCAGTTAAATGGGAAATCCATCCAAAGCATCAAGGGAAAGCACTTACGAGAAATCTACCCAAAGCATCAAAGGGAGGAACTGACAAGCACCCCATATGGCTGACTCTCATTAATGGGGACCTATAGAGTTGAAGGGAGAAAGCCATTGTACATTATTGGAAGTATGGGAAATACCAAAATGTCACTGAATTAACCTTGAAAACACCATGATAAAACAATTAAAGTGGGTATATGGTATAACTGCTAACATTACAGGATTACATTGATGGTGTAGATGGAACAAGAGTAGTGAAGGTATTTAATGCGAGTGGCAAATACCTTCCAAGTTTCAATATCTTTGCACCATTGATGATCCTAAAATGATGATTTTGGTTAGAATGTATTGCACTGATAGGGCAGGCCCAAATACTGGTGCATGAATGGCGGCATAATATCAAACAATACATACATGTCCTGAAGGTAGGCTGGTGAATAAGATCAGGTGTAGAGAGAAGCTAAGATCAGACATGAAAATATGGTTGTCAATAGTAAAAGTCAAATCTGCTTCCATCTACCACGTCATATCGGACCTTACTAAGGTAGTAGGCAATAATTACTCAGGCAATGAGGGTTTGGCATTCACACCTAAGATAGATGAGGATGTGAGCGTAAAGAGAGTAAGGGCAAGTGGAATAGCATTGTGATGGGAATGATAACATATACATTATTGCAAATGTTGCATAAGATTTGGAGAATTGCCTTTCACTGGTCATTCCACAGGTGCAATCCTACGTGCATAGCAAGGGATTGGAATCACCATATGATTTGTCCATCACAATATGGATTATGGTTGTTGTAATGGGAAATCAAATACTCATTTACAACTTAAATAGATAGGATAGTCTCAGCTTGTTTAAAAATAAAAGTATTTGTGCGCATTGCATTGTTCTTTACCACACGCATAGGGTTGAACTTATTTACTGCAATGGCATATCCCTTCACTGTTTCAAAGGTCTTGACAACAAGCGATTTCCTAACACAACATTGTTTGGCTATAATGTATTGCCCTGAGAAGCGGCAAAATATTGGTGCATGACTCTGTGCAGCGTATCATACATCATCCGTGGTCCTTATTGTAGGTTGGTGGAATACGATCAAGGTGCAGGCATTAGCCCGCATACAATTCAAAATATGGTTGTCAATAGTAGAGCCAAATCTTCTTCATTTCACACAAGGACGGACAAGATTTATGGCGCCATAAGGTAGTACTAGATTACTTCAGGCAATGAGGTGTTTACTTTCACACCTCCAATCAGAAGCGTCTGGTGAGAAGGTAAGAGAGTAAGGGTAAGTGGAAAGCATGTTGATGGAAGATCCATAATACATCATTGACTATGTAGCATCAGATTTTGTATCAATTCCTTTTCGGTGGTCATATTCACAAAGTATGTCCCACAGGTGCATTCCTACCATGCATAGCCAAAGGGATGGGAAGACCCATTGTGATGTGTCTATCACAACTCATGGATCACTGGTTGTTGCTAATAGGAAATCAATACTTATTACACTTAAATGGATAGAGGGTCCCCGCTGGTTTTAAAAAATAAAAGTATTTTGTGAGTATGCAATTGCTCTTTACACACGCGCCTTACGCGCATAGGTGTAAAGATCACCGTTTCTGCACTTTTTTGAACTGGTTAAGAAAACTGGTTAAAACGACAAAAAAGGAATTTCAACGTGGTGAAATCATAAAGATTACATCGTGCAATCTCGTTATGCGATGCGTTTGTGCAAATACGTCCCTATGTGAAAAACGACAAAGAGAGCAATCTACCGTGGATGCAGGATACTTCCACAAATACGGTCACGAATGTGAAACGGCATATACGATGCTATTTGGCATGCGCAAAATAGATTTTCGACAAATATGAGGAGGACTGTGACCCATGTCAACCTCATCGTTTTACCCCCCTCACTAACAGAACAGGTTTGACATCTTTGGTATATTAGTATGGACCATCTACATAAATGCAAGGTTCGGTAGTACCTCAAATTGTGGCATCACATTTTCAATAGGCGGTCAATTTACGTTTATCACGGGGTCAAGTTTAAATGCCTGGCAAATCTTGTTTGAATGTCTGTCATATTGTTCCGTCTAGTCCATAAGGAATTCCGAAAATGGTAATAGTTTTGTACCATGTATGCGCAATCGGTTTGGGATTTATAGTGTAAATGAATTGCTAAAGGTCAATTTCTATGTGTACAGGGTCAAAATCAGAAGTCCAATCCAATTTGTGGTAAAATTGAAACAGAATTTTGTATCATACTAAGCTTAATGTGTCAAAATAAGGAATAGTTTTGGTGTCATCTGTAATACATAGTTACCATGTTATGGGACAAATAGGTATAGGCAACATAATCCAATTGGTGTTGACCTTCTTTGGCCCTCATCTCCGCCAGTAAACATCCTACAAACTATACCTTTTATATCCTCTTACCTCAGGCAATAATTGGCCAGTAGTTAAAATATAATCAGATAAACTTTTCATGTTGACTCCTGTACAAATTTAGAATTGACCTTTTTTACCATTTTTGGCATTTTCAATCACCTATATCACTCCAAACAATGGTCGTAGGTGGTACACACATATATTTTGGATCCTTATGACTATACGTACAATATGACATACATTTCAACATGATTGTGCAATTTTAAAAATTGACCCCTTTTGTAAACTTAATTGGCCCTTATTGAAAAAGTGATATCACATTTTGAGAGTACTGCCTACCTTATATGTAAGGGTCCTACGAACTACAAAGGTGTTAAACCTTTTCTGTCGTGGGAGGTTAAAACGAACCCCTTAAATAAGGCCCCTATGACTATTCTGCTCCTGCTCTCATACGTATGCGACTATTTTTAAAGGTTTTTCAAATAAGCACTTGAGGTTTGAAATTAGGTGAATTTGTAGAGCAGTGCAAAACAAACGTATATGCCAAATTTCTTCCAAAACCTCTGGTGACGCAGCGACGATATATGCAACAATCAGCATTGATATGCTGTGTTCTCTGTTACAGTTCGTATTTTGCGAAAGTGTTATTTTGTACATGTGCAACTGTATCTCTGATTCTCTGTATTTCTTCAACAGAATATCCATATTTTAGAATAAATCTTCTCTTCTGCCTATACTGAAGTAGTCTTCACATGTTGCAGAACTATCAATAGATAGAGGGGCATGTCTAATAAACGTGTAGATAAGCATTGCCATCTATACTGTTTTTCGTATCCAACTCAACGAAGGAAGACAAACCCCAGTGTAAATTATAGTAGATTTTCAAATACGTGGACACTCCATACATAAATCCAGAGGGGTGAGGGGTTGCAATCCCCGGCCATGTGGAGACTAGGCCTTTGTTGCCATCGCGAACATATTTGTGGCCATGGTGGGATACAAAACTACTTTACAGAATCGGCTTACTGGACCGGATGCATTCAGAATCTACATGGTATGTTAATGATAGAAGGACTTGTCACAATGGCTTTGTTTTTTTTTCTAATCTCTTATTCAAGTTGGCCCACTTTGATGGCAAAATAAAAAAAAGTAGTTATGTTATGGGCTGCATTGATATAAGAAGCTTATTTTCTCCTAGTACTGTGATAAAGAATGATAGTTTGCAGACAACTGGCAAAGGTAAGTTTATTCAAATAACAACATTTAAGGAAATATTTGCTGGTGTTTTCCTCCTGATACTTCAAATTGAAACATCCAACTTCCGAGATGTGAAACAATGAGATTTAGCGTCAACATTTATTTACTAGATAAATTACTTACTTGTATGAGTACCATAAACCTATTTACCTGTGGCCATGAATCATATTCATCTTACCTTTCGCGGTGAATGGACAGACTCCAAACTTTTAATGAGGTCTCACTTATTTGAAATCTACTATACAAATCTACTCAAATCGAATAACCGTCTTGTTTTCCTAATAAATGTTGCCCCTTTCTCAAAATGAGTACCGCACATAGCTGAGATTATTTCAAAAACAGCATTTCCAAGACTTTTAGCAGGATACTAGGGCCATTCCAAGTCAACGTTGGAGGTGTGCACCGCAGAATGGTGGGATGTTTTTTTTTCTTTTTTTTTGGCGTGGTAGACCTTGATGGAGCATGAAAATCCTGAAATTTGAGCGTCATAGTAGATGTTATTTCCGACTTGAACGAGAGACAATTGGGGGGGGGGCACCAACAATAAAGTGCCGGTGCCCCCACCGCCCACCAACCCCACCCCACAACTTTGAAAAATAAATCTCTAGGGGTAATATTGGGGAGAATTCAAATCTGGCATCAGAAAGTGCATAGATTCTTTCATTTAGAGATAATGAGGCCTATGATGACAACTTCGTTCATAGGGCCCGAAAGGGGTTGGAGAGATCATAACTCCCAAAAGTAAGATATTTTTCTGTCCAGCTTAACATAGTAGAACTTTCAACAACAATTATGCGCCCTTATTAAGTAATAAGCGTACAGACCACTGCCAGATGTCATGGTACAGTTTTAAAACATTTGACCCCCATGAAAACCAATGTTGACGTTCGACAAAACCCCTCTACTTCAGATATATGTTGAAGATACATATTGAACAAGTGGTATTTTCACTTTCACAAGAACATGACTCTCAAAGTTACAAACAAAGGGTATATGTGAGGTCTTGTACCTTGTACGTGTATAAAACATTAGATATTCTATAGCCTTGAATAAACAAAAGTGTCTTGTGCTGAATCACAATGAACATAAAAAACCAAGCGGATTCTTTCAAGAATAGTTCTTGAATGATGTACATTTCAAAGTATCTGAAGTTAGAGGGTGGTCCAATGTCAACATTGATTTCGGGGAGGGGAGGCAATATTTGTCAAATACAAATTAGGATTTCGATGGGCTGTAATTCACTTAGTACTATTTGCATATTATCATACGGTTAGAAAGTCCTGCTGTGCGACTCAGATTAACCAAAAATTGACACTAAAAAGTCTGGTACTTGATGGAGTTCGGACCTCCCCACCCCCTCCAACTTGTCCCGGATTGAATATATATTGCATTTTTAAAACCAAACAAAATTTAAATAAAGGAACTTTCACATTTTAGATGCCAGATTTGAATTCTTACACCAAATATACGCCAGATAGTGCTTTTCAAAGTTGTGCAGGGTCCATTACAAGTTTATGGCATCGTTAGCTTTATATATTAACGAAACGAAACAGGCTCAGTGCACCCATTGGATTATATTACACGCTTTATTCCGTCCGAGTATAAAATTATGATAACGGAATGACGCGTGTGGTGTAATCCAATAGGTGCACTGAGATGCTTCGTTTCCGTCGAATAAATAAGTCAGGGCTCTCTCACTGATCCGCTTGTTTAATGGATCTGGAGACAGCCTCAAAAATTAAGCCCTGATTTGTAATCTGTTTGGATATACAAATTCTTGAACCATCAATGGTTCTGCTAAGTGAATAAAACTGGTTGAGACTATTTTGTACACACGACTCGTTTTTGGGTCTTTAAGTTATTTATTATCTGAGATGTATGGGACGTTGTAAACAATATGAATAAACAAAACAATGTCACTGCAAACTTTATTTTCAATGTGAATAGACATTATTACAGAAACAAAGAACAAACCATCGAATGACCTCATGACAATTAAAACAATGGCCTGGCTAAGGGTTACAACATGAAATGGACAATATTAAAATGGATACCAAACACCCCCCCCCCCAAAAAAAAAAAGATTTTTGCAGCTATATTAATAACAAGTAATTATTAAGTTAGCGTTAAGTGTTTGCTGAAATGAATATGTGATGATTTAAAGAGTTTTTTGACATTTTGCTCTTAAGACTTCGCGACAATTTAATATTTTATAAAGTTTGCGAAATATAAATCTATAAAATAAATTTTGCGTGCGAATGAATTGGGGTTATGCTTGCACAAATAATCAGTATCTATCAAACGATTTGTTCATATGTAAAAAGCATTGCATGGGCTTATGACGTACTGTATATGCAAATTGTGGCTAAACTGTATCTTTCAGACTACCATTTTGACCACCACTATTGCATGCAAAACTTCGGTGGGACGGTTATGCTCCGGGTACATTGAGGCCTAACCGCTGCAAAATTGCATGACTGAGACGATTGTCCTACAGTTCAACAGGGCGTTTCAACTGTGATTCAGGGTTGAATATAATTTAGGCACGTCCACTGGCAGTGATATATTTTCTCTATGGAAATTTGAGAATGTCTATCAGAAAACATGGCAACATGGCAATCTGGTTACAATCTGTAGGTTTGCTCTATTTGACAAACTACACAATAAAAAGATGGGCAAAAACTGGGGAACACGGTGGGCAGGTTGGGCAAAACATTGCTAATTTCTTACAGGCCTGGGTAAAACCATAAACACTTTAACCCCAGATGGGTAAGAAACTACACCATATGTGCAAAATCTTTACTCAACCTTTGAGTAGGTAAGCACTGTCAAATAAAAAACACAATACTGTTTCCTTGAAGTGGACTATCCCATTCGTCAATTAAATGATACATACGTAATCTCTGGAATCTTTCATACGATTTCAGATTGATAAAATTCCATCTGATACCCAGAGTCCCTTCAAGGTGCATGTTCCGATCGTCTTTGCCCCCCCCCCCGATTTACACCCGGTAGTAACGATTTTTTGATATCAAATGAAAGGCCCCTAATTTTCTCAATGTTCCGAATTTGAGCCCTCAATTCCATTTATTCCCAAGAAATACAACAAACCGCCATATGCATATTGCTTCTACATCAAATAAATAAATTTTGATTTTTTTTCAGCTGAGATATTAACATATACAGTAACTAAACCATAATACAAAAGAAAAATCGTTTTAACCCCTTTATATGCTACAGCATCTCCTTTGTCTGAATTAACTTTGAGCTCCTTCCCTGTACAAGCATATGGAAGTATGCCCGTGTTACTGACCCCAGGACAATACCATATTGTCAAAAATATCAATAATTGGATTATATATTTTTGGTTCAGATATAGCAGATCTCCTCCTACATACGTGTATCCCAATCCCCTAATTGAAGACTAATTACAATCTTGTGAGTCCTATGACCCGCATGTTATGAGTTTCAATTTAAAAATTCGACGGGAAAGTTGGGGCCTAAGGGGGGTCCATGGAACCGCCCAATGCACAAATGTATTGGAAAACACCTTAGGTACTAGGTAATAATGTAAAGTACCCAGCGATACCAGACGTAAGTGAGGAATTTTTTAATGTAGACAATTAAACGGTGGATACGTTTTTGTGTTTTTGACCCTCATTTTCCCCCTTACTATAAAAGGACATTATCATCTCACTTTCAGGCTGTTTTAAATCCTAGCAATTATCTTCCAAATATTTTAGAATTGTTTACTGATTTATTTTACATAATAAGCATTGCCTGTTTCCCGTACTGGATTGCTTTTGACACTACCTACTATCTCACGAAGATGGTATCATGCATCAAAATTATTCTTTTTTTACACTTACGACATTGTGATATGAATTTAAACATTTGTATCCACAATCCACTTTTTAATCTTTTTCTATTAAGCCTTTGCATCATCATCCAGCTCTGGTTCTTTGAAATCACGCTTAGCACCACTGATGTGAAACCTTTTGACATTATAGACAAAACAACACATCCTTCTCTAATTCTATGACATAACTTCACTTCCTACTTATTGCGATAGCCCAATAGACACTCTTCTTGGACTATTATTAAATAGTAACTGCTTGTCGCATACACTTCATTATATTTGCAAGTCTAATTTTAACAACTGCATTAAAAATATAACTAATTATTTTCCAAAGACTTTCACGGGGTATCATCTTTGATCAAATCTGAAAATATAGAGAAGTGATATCTGCTTTACAAAAACATGAGCATGTTCAACTTTTTTTCACCATTCCATGTATGCTGGCATACTCTAGGGACGCTATAAAAAGAATTTTCAAACAATGTTGATAAGCCTGACATTAAGATTTGCCATGTATTAAAAGGCTAGCTACGTCACACTCTCACCTTTCTCTTGTTTTTCTCAAGCAGTTTACATCATGTTCTTCTGTCGCCAATGGCAAACCCATTTACAAACTGGCACATATTGCATTTCCCAAAACTCTTCTATATCTACACAATTCAATGTCTTTCTCTCCCCGCCAGAAACCAAAATGGGATTCAAGTCGCTTCTTCAACCAATCCTCCTTAAACACAAAAATAGTCTGTGCTCAGTAAATTCACATGTCATTGTCATTTCTCCAAAGAATACTCACAAACCATTGATCCCGACACCTTTGGAAGAAATTGGAATTGATCTAAAACATTGCCATGACTTCACCCAGAGTGTATTCCTGGAATATCATGGCTCTTGCCATAAACCAAGAGGTTGTCATGAAGAGGTTGCTCAGGATCTAGTCTTCAGAGTTTGTCAACACTGCTTTCATGTCTATGCGCCACTCACAAGATCATCGGACTATCTGCTTATAACTCCATGACCTGGATGGGGGGTGGTGAGGTGGCGAATCTGTGCTTTGCACGGAGGCTTGTTGGATTCCTTCGAGTCTTAAATTCTACCAGTTCCAGCTTGGGCCTCATGTTCATTATTCTGAGATCGTCAATTTGCCCGACCTAGGAACATCCGGAATCAAGGGGCATACCATAAAGACGGGCAATCTCTCGTATCAGGACTCACCAACAAGAGAAAGCGCTTGTGTTTCGAACGGATTAGCTAGTTTCAGTGCCAAAGTTATCTTCACGAGTACTCACTTCAATTGGGACATACCAATTCTTGTCCAAATCTGAATGAGAGGATAAAAGAAAACAATTTCAAAATGTTTGATGTGTAACCTGTTACACAAACATGCGGTCTATCCACAGAGTGCCTGCAAGCTAACTTCGTAAACTATGGTGCGTTTTCCGATGTCTTTTAGACACCCCTGAATTACCAGGAAGTAGTATCGATTTGATACAGATGAAAGGCCTATTTTTTATTGTCGTCTGAAATTTCGCCTCAATCCATCATAAAACAAAAAAACTGCGTTTTACATGGTAACATCAATATAGCAAAGTAATGGAATAAGGCCTTGCACTATGCATTATTGCTTCTACCGTATAATAAAAACCCCAAATTGTTTCCCACGTTATGATAGGGCGCGTACGTGCAAGTGCCAGGCTATAATATCAAGTAGAGAACACATGATACATTAAATCGGAACAAGCACCCTTTAAGGTAAAGAAAACATAAGCTGGAGCAAGATTACTAATTTTGCTAACACTTCTTGCCAAATACATAAATTCTCAGTCAGCTAGGAACACAAAACTATATCCGTACCTCTCTTGAGATCTACACTAGATTAATACCACATAATCCAAAGTTTGTGTTCCATAACAATATGTATGTTTAAACAATACACAGAAACTAATAATAAATATTTATTAGATGTGGGTTTTTTCAGATGTTGCTTTCTCTGCCAAAAAACATGGTATATATAGTTTTGGCATACAAATGCATGTAGTGTTATGCAATAGGACAACCTTGGATTAGTGATATTTATTCCAACCGAGCTGCATAAAGATGGACACATATAGGAGTAGAAGTAAATTATAGACTGGCTGACCAAACTTCTTGGAAGTGTTAATGACAAGCTTAAGTGTACTAACATAGAAAATAACAATTTGGCAACACATCTCAAATTTGGGCAAAATAATTAACAGTCTGAGGAGTAAACATACCAAATATTTGACGAATGTAATATTATTCCGCGCTTAGGTCTCCGCTTTTGCAATCGCTAATGTTACTAAGATATAGATGGGCTGCTATGACTCATAAAATTAAACTCTGACCTCAAATGACCGCTCGCTTTTTGACCTTCTAACATGTTTGTAACTGCAACATGTAATATGGTTACATCCACCAACTTGAGCTCATAAATCAGTTGCAATGATAAAATGTCGACCTGTGTAACCTGTGATCTTGAATAACCTTTTTCGATTTTTTAACATAGGAAGGATTGCAGATAGCCCGCCATCCCACAAAAATATGGTAAACAGAGATGTTTCATAGTGTGAACCTTATAAAGGGGATTCTTATTTCACTGATGATATTAAAACGTCATCCAGCTCATGCTAGAAATGTTACAATGACTTGGAATCACTATTCACGAAATCCAATGTTCGACTGTTTTAAAAAAAGGAACTTTCAGCCTATCTTTGCATTAATATTTTACACGTGCTGCTGGGCAGGAAAATCCTCCTATGTGCGCACATTCGAACTTTTAAGTGAATAAAACAACATCACAATGCCCTATATGTTCCTCTGACATTAAAATATATTAACACTGAGGTATATCTAGAATAGGAATAGGTTTCATTGTTCCCAAAATCATATGAGGGGAGATGTTTATATGATTTTAATGTTTTGCAGACAGTTTGATGGAATGTTGTTTGCCACAGAGGAGGTTTGAAAATGATGGCCATTTTCACCATAGGAGCTTTGATTCAAAGATCAAATGTACATGGCGGTTTTTCATCATGGCCAGCGACATTGGACGTTTCCGTAAATGTGACACGTCCTCCCAATTGTCATTTAACAAAAACATTACACCGTAGGTTCTATGATTTAAAATCCATATCATCATAACATCAGTCAGAAAAACCTTACACTTCAAGACATCAATACTAGAGCGTAATCCATCTGAATATAAAGCAATCATAAGAGCACCAAAACAAAATGGCGCTAAGAAAAGCTGGTCTTGCGTAATTCCAAGTAGTTGAGACCTTTTCCAAGACCACACAAACATGGGATTATAAAGGTGATAAAGCTGAATTAAGTCTGGGGTACCAAAACAAAAACACTCAGAAGCACATTTCAACTGCGAAAAAACATCAAAAACACTAAGCAGGCGTAATTGAATCACAAACAGAACAAAAAGAAGCTTGGACTAAGACTTGCTGATGTTGTCTCCTGTGCCTACGACTACCACTTCCAAACACCCACAATAACCACTCCTCTGCTGATAATCAATGTACTTGACTTACACAGTTGTGCTACCATACCTTATCCTCATATTGTAACATGTAACACCCCATGTTCCGTGGCACCATCGGTTGGGTTCTTGGAAAAGGTCTTCTTTTAAATAAATTACAGCACCTACGAGTGAGTTAAAATATGCAGTAAGGTTGACATTTTCAAGACTGATAATTACCTTCATACCTTAGTTAGCCTTGTACTGAATGAAAGTTGTCTTCAAGCTTGTCATCTATTCTATGGTCTTATTTTATATTATAAAGCTATAGAGGCTCACGCATCATACACTGCAAACAAACTAGTACACGGCGGCATTACTGTTGCTAGTTCGATTTCTTAACATTTTTAAATATTAAATCGAGGGAAGAAACACGCACCGCGTACTAGAACAATTATAACATAACAGGCACAACATGTTTTCTCTCTTTTTTTCACCCTTCTTGATTTTGTAATCACCAAAGAACTACCCTTTTGTCATGCACTTTGGTTCCACCGTGCATTGATGGTGTGGTTTAATGCGCCTCCTCAACAGGCAACCTGTCAATGATCAAATGTACAATTGGCGGGTTTTCATGGCCAGGACATTTGGACGTTTCCGTAAATGTGACCTTCCTACCAATTGTCATTTAACAAACATACACCATTATGTTCTTGATTTCAATCATAATCCATATATACCATCGTCAGAAACCTTACACTTCAAAGCCTCAATAATAGTAAGCGTAATCCCTGAAGCTAAGCATCATTAATAGCCACAAAATCAAAATGGCGCTAAGAAAGCTGGTCTTGGTAATTCAGTAGTTGAGACCTTTTCCAAGACCAATACACCCATGAGAATATAAGGTGATAAAGCTGAAATTAAGTCTGGGTTACAAAACAACACACACTCAGAGCACTTTCCCTTGCGAGAAAAAACACTTAATACAGCGTATTGAATCAACAAAACAAACAAAAAGCTTGGCCTAAGAACTCTCTGACAATGTTTCATCCTTTGCTAACGACTACCCCTTCCAAACACCCACAATCACTCCTCTCTGTAATCAATGTACTTGGACTACCCCGTTGTGCTTACCCAACCATGATCTAATATGTACAACCCATGTTCCCCGTGGCACAGCTTGTTGGTCTTTGGAAAGGTCTATAAATGCGCAGCCTACGAGTGAGTAAAATATCAGTAAGGTTGACATTTTCAAACTGATAATTCCTCATACTTAGTTGCCTTGTACTGCTGAAAGTTTGTCAGCTTGGTCATCTTGTCATATTGGTCTTATGTTATTTATAAAGCTATAGAGGCTCACGCATCATACACTGCAACAAACTAGTACACGAGATCATTACTGATGCTTATTTTCGCATTTTCTTACATTTTTTAATAATTAAATACGGGAGAACCGCACCGCGTACTAGAACAATTATAATAACATAACATGCACCAACATTTTCTCTTATTTGTAATCAACCAAATAAACGCACCCTTTTGGGGGGGTTTCATGACTTTGGGTGTTTCCCCCCCCCAAAACCCCCCTTTTCATTGCTGTGGTGGTTAATTCGACCTCCTCAACAGGCACTGTCCAAGAATTCAAAAGGTGTACATCTTCAGCAAGTTTATGATCTGTTTTGAGCATATTTACCTTTTAAAAGCCCTATTGCTAATCCTTGATTTTTAGAACTGAACATAGGATAAAAATGGGCTATAACATGACGTTGCCTGTAAGTTGATGTTTATTTCTCCTCTTTATACCAGGCAACAGTGAAAAATGCAAGACAGATCAAGGACTAAGCATTGAATGAGTTGTAATCACGTGGGGAACAATAATCAAATTTTGGACACTTTGTTTTAGGCTTGTATTTTAGAAAACTAGAGACGGTACCTTTGCATAAAGGGTCGCAGAAAATGCAAATAGAATTGGGGTGGTTTGTGGTCCAAGTCTACAAGGAGGGGACAGAAAGCAATTCAATATTTGGGTTGTGGGATCATGCAGATGTGTATCATTGATTTTTTCAGAGAGTAATAGAACATTCCAGGTGACGGTTGTGAATCTATTCATGACACTGACTATAATCATAGTTTCACTAATGAGTCACTGGTAGTGTATTCTTTTTTCTGGCCCTTTTATCGGGAATGGAATGTCCCCAAAAGATTGATAGGTTTATCACCTCGTTTCCTGGGACCTTTAAAGGAGCATGGTAATGTCAGACACTTGGAGATATATCCACATCAATTTTTGTCAACTTCATTTTCCAAACAAACAATGAAAGCAATTTTGTTTGATATCTCAGAGAAATAAACCAATGATTACAAAACATTGAAAAAGTACATCGTTCACCGAACTCAAGTGTCGTCTGCCATTGCCGTTTTGAATGGGGACAAAGGTCACACACATGAGGTCAGAACATGAGGGACCTCTAACAATGACCATCTGTATATATCTAAGTGGTCATGAAAATGACGACATAAGTTGGTATAATCTCATAATTCTGACCACTTTGGGTCAAAGAGCCTCTAATGTCCTCATGGATAACCTTTGACCCCATTCTTGAAAAGGGTCTTGTGAGGACAAAAAACCCCAGGGCATTACATCCAGTGCCATGAATGTGCAAACATATTGGAAACAATAGGCAGAGCATTTTTGATTATGGTTAAAAGGTTGACCACCTATGGCACCAACATACGCACAACAGACAACTACCAACAGCCATCCCAGGTGCCTCCTGCTTTGCAGACAGGTCAGCATCATTGCCTCCGTCAGTCGCAGCGACTATGGATACGCGCCCACATTGAGTCACCAAGGTAGGTGAACAGTAACAGCGACGTCTGTGGCGAAAGGCCATCCTAGAGTGGCATCTCTGCCACGGTGCTACATATATAGGATGTCACAGCTTGACTATCCAAGGATCTGTGCGGCTTTCTTTTAGCTCTGACTGCTTCTCAACTGGCTGATGATCTCGTTGTTCTCCAAGCTCAGGTGTTTCTTGTTCAATCAACTGTTCTCCGCCAAAGGTTGACGATTGTCAGCAAGTTCCTTCCCAGCACCCATGTCCGATGTTCAGGTACACATATCACGCTTACAAATATCCTGGTAGCGGAGCATGGTGACCAACTTTACTACTCTTGCCAGATGTAAGCTCACCATACATGATACCTTTCGGTAGAACGGTCATCCTCCATTCGACGGAGATGGCCCAGCCATCGGAGTCTGCGTATGTCTAAGAATGTTAGATGTGGGGAGTCCCAATTCGTAGCAGGAGCTCTGAATTTGGCACATGTCCCTTCCAAGTGACACCCAGAAATGTCGTCTCATACAGCGCAGATGGAAGCTGTTGAGTTTCTCTCCTGCCTAGGGTATGTAGTCCTGTCTCACTAGCCATACGTAATGTGCTGATGAATGCAGGCTTTGTAAACTGCTGCCTTTTTGTCTTAATGGACAGCTTCGGATTTTTCCCACACAGGCGTTGTAAGCCGGGCAAGAGTAGCTGCAGCTTGTTACCAAATGCGTTGCCGATTCCTTGCATCAAGAGACAGACTGTCACTGATTGTGGAACCTAGGTAGGTGAATTCCTCCTGAACAACCCAAGTGTGTAAATTGGGGTCGATTGTGATGACAGGTGGTTCTTGAACATCTTGGGCAAGGACATTATTGTTCTTCAAACTGATGACAATTCCGAAGTCCTTACAAGCCTGTGAGAAGCGGATCTATGAGCAGCTGAAGTTCCTGCTTGGAATGTGGAATAAGGCAAGCATCACAGCAAACAACATGTTCATAGAATCACTATCTGACGAACCTTTGTTTTAGCCTAAGGCGTGCAGGATGAATAGCCGACCCTCAGACCTGGTGTGCATGTAGATGCTTCTGTGGCTGTACAAAATGCTAGCTTCAGAAGTACTGAAAGAATATCCCAAAGAGCGCCGGGGCCATAACACATCCTTAGCTTAACCCCACTGCCGAAGGTCAACGGCTCTGATATGCTGCCGTCAAACTGTACCGTTGCTTTCATGTCAGTGTTAAATATCTGATGTGCTCAGAAGCCTTGGTGGACAGCCAATCTTCTGGAGGATTGGAACAGTCCCTTCCTGCTACCCAGGTCAAAGGCTTTGGGGCAGGTCTATGACAGCAATGTAGAGTGGCTCCTGTTGTTCTCTGCACTTCTCCTGTAGTTGGCGTATGGAGAAGATCTATCGTCGTAGATCTGCCAGCACGATATCCGCACTGAGACTCAGGATACACCTTTCAGCCATGACTTGAAGCCATAACGCCACACGGGCAAAAACTTTGCCGACAATCCTAAGGAGGGTAAAATAACCCTTTAATTGGTCTGTTCAATCACTTCTTTCAACTTGTTCTGTAGAAGGTGATGATCTTTGAGTCGCGCAATGTCCTGGGGTACAGCTCCTTCCTCCCATGCATTGGACAGAGAACTACATGTAGTTGGTGAAGCAGAGAGCTTTTTGCAGCATTTGAATCAAGTTCTTGTGGTATCCATCATTCCCGGGGTTTTTTCCGGCATGATACACTGTCGAATGGCCATGTCAAGTCATCCACCTGTAGGTCGCATGCTCTAGGGCAGCCAATGTAGGAAGACTCTTGATCTTGTCAAGGTGCTTGATGTTGTGACATCCTTTTCTTTATAGTAGAGCTCGAGAAAAGTGTTTTTTCACCCAAGCTCTGCATCTGCTTACTTACTTCTGTCCTGTGATGACTTCACCACTCGGATGACTTGATAGGGGCGCTGTTTTTGGCACTGAGATGACCGACGCCTTCTTTATTCCATCATACATACCCCTGATGTTTGCCCGTTGCATAAGCGGTTTGTGTTTTCTTTCGCATCAGCCCAGCAGTATTCATAGGCACACTGCCTTGCTTCCTCTGACTTCACTTCTAGCTGCTTGAAGCACCTCGGTTGTGTGTGGAAGGTGAACTCGTATACTCCCTGAACGCTGCTCTTTGGCCTTCATGACTGTAGTAATCCTGACTTGGCCTCAAACCAATTCGTTGTTCTGCTTGGATTTTCTTCCAAAGATACAGAAATGCTGCGCTCTGATTGTCCTCACACGAAGATGATTCCCTTTTTTCTGTTGCAGTTTCACCTAATGGACCAAGCCAAGCCCATGCTGCATGATGGAAACAGCAAATTGTCAAAACAAAAACTCTGTCCGCCTGGCTGCATCGTGATGGTATTGATGCGTGGTTTACCGAAGAAGGTTAAAAATGGAAGAAAGAGGGAGGGAAGAAAAGGGAAAAAAGGAGGGGGACTAAAGAAGGGAGAAAGGAAAGCATGCAGAGAGAAGAGGGATCAAAGAATAAGGAATGAGGTTGCGAGTGACCAAAACCTCTTGTTTAGGAAGCGGTGGCATCCTCTTTTGGTTGCAGTCGAATCTTACCGCAGACCAAGGCATGATCTGTATCACAGTCTGCACTATGGTAAGACCTATTGAGGTTGATGGCATTGATAAAATCGCCTTGTGATGTATCAGTCAAGTTGATGCCAGTGTGCTTGGAGCGGGTGACGAGCAGGATACTTTGTCCTGAGGTTTGGTCTTGAAAAAGGTGTTGGCCACAGGTTATAGTAGGAGCACAGTTCAAGAAGACGTTGTCCCATTGTCATTTGGTCTTATTTTACCGACACCAAAGTGTCCGAGACAAGATGGCAGGACTCGTGGTCAGCACCCACTCTCGCATTGAAATCAACCAGGAGAAGGAGGTGTTCATCACTTGGGAAACCCTTGATTACGGCTTCAAGTTGTCATAGAATTCATCCTTGGCTTAGACGTGGAAGTCAGGGTTTGAGCATAAACAACTGATGAGGGCGACTGGTCCTCGCTGGGGTGAAGGCGAAGTTTTCAGAAGGCGTTCTGATCCCCCGTTACATGCTCCACTGAACTCAGTAAAGGAGTTACTAACTGCAAAACCAACGCCAAATTCACGGGGTTCTTCTGCTGATTTCCCTTGCCACAAGAATGTGTAGTCCTTTTCCTTGAGTGGGTACCCGAAGCCTATTAGACTTGTTTCTTGTAAGGTGGCTATGTCGACTTGAAGTCTGAGCTCATTATTAATGATTCTGCTCTTGCGAGTAACATTGATATCTTTGAGATGTCACTTAAACCAGGTGTCTGGTACGCACATTCCAACATCCCAGCTTGAGGGTAGTTTGTCTTCTTTGGTTTCTTATCTTGATTGCCAGGTGCAGTAGTGTCAGTCACTTTTCATGAAATGTCTCCCACTATCCCCATGCACCTATGAGGAAGACTAACTGTTGGCGGGACAGCACCCAAATGGCTGAGGGCTGCCCAGCTTAAGGCGGGCTGTAGCTGTCCAGTGAGATGCGATGATCTCTCCCACCGATCGGAAGTATCCCCTGGCGCTATGCTCTATCTATCTACGCCAATCAAGCCAAGTAGCTTAAAACCGGTAACTACTACTTCCCGGGGGTTCTTACCTAGGAAGCGAAGCTTGGAGTGTCCCTCTCCAGGGCGCAAACGACACAAAGCAATACGTTCTTCTCAACAGCTATTAAACAACAATCTGCTGTTTTACTTTGCTTACACATATAATAACATTTGATGGAAATTGGTGAAAAATCACTTAGCATTGAAGGAAACTTCCTGTAGTCATAATCGATGTTTACCCCTGCCTGTACAAATCCATATGTATCACTGAGAGTATAGTCATAATCTATGACTTACCCCTGCTGGTAAAATCCATACTTAGCACTGAGAGTATAGTCAGAATCCATGTCTTAAACCCCTGCGGGTACCATCCATACTTAGCACTGAGAGTATAGTCATAATCTATGTCTTACTCCTGCTGGAACAAATTCATCCTAGCACTGAGAGTATAGTCAGAATCTATGTCTTACCCCTGGCTGGTACAAATCCATACTTTATCACTGAGAGTTATAGCATACTCTAGGTCTTAACCTACCCCTGCTGGTAAAATCCATACTTAAGCACTGAAGTAAGTCCAGAATCTAGGTTACCCCTTCTGGTACAACTCATACTTAGCACTGAGAGTATAGTCATAATCTATGTCTTACCCCCTGCTAGTACAATCCATACTTAGCCCTGAGAGTATAAACCATCTGTTGCTCACACCATTCTTGTTGAGTCAAGATCGATACATTATATCTTTGGGATCTCAATAACTGGGGAAGGAGACAAGAGATTCCATGTCGTCCTAGGGTAGACAGTGCCTTGATCCCAGCTGTAGTTTATAAGTTAAAAACATAGTAACGGGTATAAAATTAAAATTGCACCATATTTCAAGGGGTATAAGTCATGCCTAATGACACACCCCTCACATTAGGCATGTTCTTTGGCCGCTATGTTAGACAGATTTAACATTTCCCTTAAGAACAACCTGGGGTACATGTGAACAGGTTACTGTAGTTTGAGACATATCAAATTCCAACTTCTTACAAATGGAAATCTGTATCAGCTCAATCTGGGATGACCCATCTTTTTTTAGAGGGAAATGCGCTACGAGGTCCTAAAGTGCACGAATGAAGCACTGCTACTGAAATAACTGGGTCATGACGACAAAAGGAGGCTTTTTTTTTATTGTGAAATTCACATTGTTATTGTATATAATTGGTAAAGCCCTAAATGAAATAGTGTGCAGGTTCAAAATGTTACATTATATATCTTAACCTTCAGCTCATTCGAATGACAATCCTTGTCAATATTTGTTTAATGAAAATCCATTACAAGATAACACGTATTTAGTTTTTTGTGAAAACCGTTTTTCATAATAGTTTGAACTTTTCAACAGAAAATATACCCTTTTTGTGATTTTGCAATTTTTTAAATTTTTATTGATTATTTGCAATTTTTTTTTATTTTAATGATTGTGGAATCCACCTACTCCTTAGCAGGGCAACCCAAAAACTTGGCAAATGACAGAACGGGTGTTGTATTCATCTTTTATTTGACAAAGGGCGGTAATAGGGATCAAAAGCTAGGAACTGAACTTGAATTGACCATCCATTAGCATAACATTACCCTTTGTCGTCCCTGCTCGCATCATCACATGCATTGCTATGACTACCAGTATTTTGGGGGGGGGGGGTCTTGAGCAAACGGCTGAATCATTTCTCTCCACATGAATCTCCAAGGACTCCCATTTTCCAAGGTTGATAATTTTAGTATCCATCTGGCTTTTATCCAGTGTCCTGTCTTGGTTTCCAATGCATATCCTCTGAGATCCTTGGCGACTGTATCTTATTACTACTAGTACTGCATTAGCTTGATTTTTCATCACCCACCATGCAATCCTTTGCGCTCATTTGATTCTATACTAATAACAAGCAATCATTACTCGAATCCAAATATAATTTATAATATCCACAGGCCCTAGCAAGTCTTGTCCTTTTGGTCAACGGTTCTTCTGACCAAGTCTGTGATTATAGAGCAAATTGATTGTGGCACAAGAAGGAATTATAAATTTTTTTTTTCAAAGATGTCACTTTAATCGACCAAATGGCCTCTGACCAAATCTGTGAACCCCATATGGGCCTTGGGTCAGTGATTCTTCTGACAGATTTTCGCTACAATATTTGCATCCAATAGCGCTGCAATACGTAGCTGAGCTAAAAATGCTCGCTCTCATAAGATTTTTCCCTTTCATCTGAAAATGACTCCCTAAAATTTTTACAGGGCATTCCAGGAATTTTTCTAGTGATGAAGATGGTAAAGAGCATCTTACTTTTGCTGGCGCGCTGGTAATCTTCATATGCTTGAAGTAAATCATTATCATCCAAGGAATCCAAATCCTCCTCTGATTCTTGCAGCCTGATCCTTATTTTGTACTCTCGTTTCACTGCTGTTTGTCTGTTTAAAAATAAACACACAGTTTTTCCGTGGAAAAATTTTTAGATAGATACCTTTTCAAAGACAAATGCTGGTTTAATAAAAACCTTTGTCAGAGACAATGCTGGTTCAACAAACACTCCTTCTGTTCCAAATGACTGAATACAGCCTTAGGAAGCAAAGTATATCTCTGATGTCTCTTTTTAGGGCTTTTGGTATCTTCGCTGGCAGTTAATACCACATCTTTAATCCTGATGTGTACATGTGTTTTTGCATAACCTTTCCTATATAAGAGAGTTGTGGAGTGCCAATCGTGTACCACGAATTTCAATACGGAATAAACTACAAACCCAAACTCGTTCTAAACCTCGTCTTCATGGCCAAATTCCTCTATGGCGATAAGCACTTCAATCCACTAATATGAATTTGACTCTGCCTGAATCACATTGTTAGTTGGTCTTGTATGTCAACTACTCCGGTGATTCCGGGAACTCGTGTTACACGCCGTTTGAGTTTATAGGCCGACTGAAAAATGTAACAACCGCTGTAGCCACGATTTCAACCCGCAGAAAATGATTGAAAAATTTTAGATTGTAACAAAAAAAAATTCATTTGACAATATGACCATCATTATCGACAAATGCACCAAAATTGAAGAACTGTCTACCCTTCCTCGCAGCGCAATGTTCCACTTTGTGATACGTTGTGTTTCCAACGGAGAGTGACGTAATTCCAGAGTGACCTATACAAAGCTATAAGGCATTTATACACAACATACAACCTTGGAAAAATGTGGTATTTACTGCCAATGTAGCTGCAAAAATTACCACAAAAGGAATAGCTATAATGAACGAATGAAGAGATTTATCAGAGTGCTTTATATTTTATTCCACGTCCCCTATAGACAGCCCTAGTCGATTTTTGCACAATTTTTTAAATTATTTTTTGTGTGCTGTCCCCATCTTATTTAACCCCAGTATTATCATCATATCTATTATTAATTATTGTCATTTTCTTCTATTTTAATATGCGTGGACGCAATTCACGCAGTAACGAGCTTAATTAGGCCTAGATTCCCTTATGACAATGGCATTATACCACAAAAAGATACGCTCAGCGACTTCTGTAGAGAGGGACTGTTTACACCATACGGCTTTTAATTGCGAATTAATCATTCAATAGATGGCTCCCTTTTGATCCCGATAAGGTTTGTGACCGCGAAAATTCATTGACCTCCCCTCGGAAAAAAAATCGACTATGTACTTTCAGCTGAGGTCAGGTAATCTGCATTCTTTGGATTCGAATAGTAAGATCTTCAATCCATCAGATATACAAATGATATGCTCGTCAGAATTGTTGAAGGGATGCATAGAATCGGACGAAAATATTGGTTTTATTTAAATTAAATAATCAACCTTGATGAATTCAAGTTCACTTTATAATAAAAAAAATGAAGGGTTTTTTTTGGTAATATTTTAACAAAAATTACACGAAATTCATTTAGCACTTTTCTTGTGATTTTTATGTTTAAGTACGTGCAAGTTTCTCTAACCTTTACCTCTGGCGGAAAAATTAGTCTTCATTCTTGAAAATCGATCCTATCGGCTTCAATGTACGCTAATTCGCATGCAAATTCATGATTGATTTTGGGGATTTTCGCATGGAATCAGTGCACTAAACATGTTAAATCTGTGGAGTTTGTGATTGAATCTGTGAAGTTTGTGACTGTTTTTTCCGCTGTTTGTTTTCGAGCAGATATGAGTAGTAGTAGTATGGGGTACCATGCCGCAAGAGACGGTGGTGGGCTATACGCACGTGTATATCTGTGTGTGCAGATCAAACGGTGTGAATCATGGCAGGCAGAGGGTACACCCGTGGAGAGCACATTGCGTTGTGTTTTTGAGGGGGTGAGGTTAAAAAAACTTACGTAAATCTGCTTATCATTGTGCAAATTGATCCCGAAAATTTACGTACAGGATGCCGTAAACATGTCATGTTTTTTTGACAAGTAAGCTCATTCCCCCTACACCAATCAAGCGAGAAGCGATTCAGCCACATGATATCATCCAAACAAAGATGCGTCATCAATGAAATGATTCATGCCCTAAAATTACGCGCAGCGGCCCCGTTTCATGCACATGCCGTTCACACTTGCTGTGATACTTCACGATTGCTCACTTAATACAAGTCATATGAAGTTCTAATCTCGCACAAATACCAATGATTGTACTTATTAAGATTGAATACCGATCAAATTATTTGCCTCTCAGTAAAAATTATGTTTGGATTTCTTTTCAACAACTGTTCAAAATGATTGGCACTTACGCGGGGGTGTGCATCATAGCCAACACGGGACACGAGGCTCATGAATATCGTATCACAGAGATAACCCGCCCCAATTACAAGCCCCGCAAATCCTTGTTAGCCATTGGTCAATTTGGGTTCAAACGATGACATCATACTATATTAGGGTCCGCCAGTTTGGCCGGAACTCGCCATAGACCCCACGTTAACAATCTCGACCCCTAAGTGAAAGTAAGTATAGTAGATTCATCAAAAAGCGATCTTTTATGCTGGGATGGGCGGGGGTGATTGGACAAACTGATGAGTGTACCATTATTCTCGTTAAAGTCGATACGCATGCTCTGTGACAGTATTATATGTATACATCTATAACAGAGAGATGATATATACATATTTCACATCAATGTGACCATGTTCTTGTATCACACAGCAGCTATCTAATCGTTCTTATTTCCGCGAGTTATCATGGTTATTGAGATTAGCGGATACAGACAAGTATCGTGGTAGAGTCAATGATAGCTAGCGAATTAAACCTCCCGTGATTTCGGCGAGTGAATTGAAATGTAAAGAGAAATTAATCTCCTTTCTTGTTTTGTGTGAGGCTCCATAGACTTGCTAAGCTCCGTTCATTTCCGTTTCGACTGAGAACCCCCTGTCTTGACCAGTGGAACGATCTGGTCACGTGTTTGGAAGATCGCTTTTGGATGAATCTACTATAGTCCAATTGCCCAGGTATGCCGCCCGTATGGTGAAGTGAAAATTAACAGGGAGTAGTTATCGCGCCCTCAATGACCTGCATGCTCAATGTGAAACATTATCACGGTTAGTAGTTATCGCGCCTATACCCTCAGCTAGTTTGTTCTTATCATTTCTCTGCGATAGGCCTACTGGGGAAAAAGTTAAGTAAAAAACACACACACAAATTGGAAAAAAAAAGTAAAAAAAAAAAAAATTAATTGGACTACGAGTAGCTACTGTCAACTATACACTTCGGCAGTTATTATGACTACCATAACAATGGGGGCTGCCATCATGTGGTGGCTTTTGTGTACATTGTGTGCATGCGTAAATGTACTTTCAAAATGTTGTAAATATATTACCGGTAACTGGGAAATTGGCAGTTCTCGGCTTTTGTACCACTACACTCAAAAGACTATCTGGGCTACAATTAGAACAAATAGGCAAATGTACTTCATTAATATGCATGTCGACTGTCAACCCTTTTTAGCATAGGTAATACTTCCTAATACTAAGTGTAATCAAATTCAGATTTTGCATTCTGGTCAAGGTCACCCCCGGGGGAAGTGACGCGTATGTAAGACTCACTGTAGATCCCTTTTAAGGGCATAAAAAAATTGTTTGTTTGGCGTAACCCGACCGACCCTAAAAAAACCTACGACTCAACAAGTTTTTTATGCAATTTGCACAAAATAAAAAAAAATATTTTGCCGACCGACCCATTATTTTCATCCACATTTAAAAAAATTATTTTTTTAACCACACAAAGACAAAAAATAGCAAAACAAGACACAAGCACTAAATAACAAGAAATAAAAGATTCTTTGCTAATTTCTTGAAAAGCTTTAATAGTAGCATCTGTATTCCCATTTTAGCGTAAAACATTGGGGAGAAGATCTAAAAAAAAAAATTTTTTTACAAATCTGACTGACCGACCCTGAAATTTTTTCTCCGTTCCGCCAAACAAACATTTTTTTATGCCTTAGCTCCCTTTTTCAGCATCGTCACCCAAAGACCCCATATTTTTTGGAATTTTAAACCACTGTCATCCAAAGACCCCTAATTATGGGGAAATTTTGAAAATTTTCATTTTCACAAAGACTTTGCCTTTTTTTGAAATGTTGCAAAAATCTCACCTAAGACCCCATTTTTTTTAAATTCTGCAAATTTTCACTCACGGAAACCCTTATTTTGGGCAAATTGGCTGTCTCTCACACTCCCCTACTTCTTTTTAGTCCTCTCTCAACCTAACATGTCTAATGTCCCTAGGTTTGGAAGCGTGAGCCTTACATCAAAATTGATGAGAGACATACATCCCTCATCACCCACAACATAATATCATCAACCAAACACCAATGTGCCAGCAAGCTATGCTTGCGGCCCACAAAAGCCTTTATTGCTTAAAGGAGCTTGTTCTGATTTTATGTGCATTGTGTAACCTGTGCATTAGCATTCACTTACCTCTCGATATCATGGTATAGTAGAAGCGATAAGCACATTTAATGGTCTAACTACTAACTATATCCCATTTGCTAATTAATGGTTAAAACCATTCAAATGACCTGTTTTTTGGTTATAAAGGTACTTGGATCTTAAATGAGAAAAAATACAGTCTTCCATCTGATATCAAAATTGATACTCCTTCCGGTAAATCGAGGTCCCAAAGGTGATAGGAACAAGCATCTTTAATCCAGCAATAAAGTAGCATGTTGCGTCTAAACAGATCTTTTGAACTTGCCACTAGGCCATACATCTTCAACAAGAGTTCTGCAGGAACATAAAAAAAGGCTGAGAGAAAAAAGGTTTAGCGGGCAAACAGCTTCTCTTCTCTCTCTCTCTCTCTTTCTCTCTAGCAATGGTCGTTGACCTATCATTTTGTTCATGCGGGGCATCATAGGTGGGTTACGTCTGTAGAGCAAGGACCATTTTCCGTGTAATGTAAATGTTAGCTAGAGTGAATGATGTGAGTATATTAAAGGTTAACGACAACTCAACACTATTGTGTTATATTTGTGTCATTACGTTAAAACAAACATCAAATTCCTTTATAAACATTTACACCACAATTAAATTCAACAAATCACAACATTTTGAAAAGTTAAAAATTTTAAACCAATATCAGCCCTCCTCAGGAAATTATCACCTGAAGACGCCTAATATCTTGAAATAATTGTTTTCAAATTGGGACACCGTAGTATTTTCTACGAATAAGCGCATAATCAAAGCATTCAAGTAAACATGTTTCACAGAAAGAGCAACAATCACAAGGAATACACGAGGGACTGGCCTCACCTCTCGATCAGATTCAATTTATTCAGCATAAAATATCGAACATGACAGAAATGTATGAGCAGTATATTTTGATAATAATGGGAAAAATCAAATGTAAACTGTTCTTAAAATGAACAGGTGCGGGATATGATTGCTAGGACCAGCAATGGGACAACCCGATAGGGCCTATAGTTATTGCTTGCCACTGTAATCCATAAATTAAAAATACTTAATTATTACAATAATTACAAAATTACAATAATTTACACCAGTAAGGGATGATTAAAAAAGATTACATAGGAAAAAAAACAATAACAAAATACAAACAATATATCTAAGCTAAAAACAACACTTAAAGGTGCTTGTTCCGATTTTATGGTAATGTAATATCAACATGCTATGAGAGCCTGGCCACTGTTGATTTTTCAAAATAAATGGGAATGAAAAGTTGATATGAAGGCACAAAATTAAGGACGACAATGAGAAAAAAAAACTAAAAATAATACCGGGTAAAGCAGGGGCGGAGTCCAAAGGGTCGGAACAGGCCCTTTAACGGGAGTACAGGCTACGGGAATTGGACAAGAGAGATAGATTATTCAACACATCTTGCTGAGGTATGTAAAACTATTGCATAATGAGGAAGCCAGAGGTAGAAGAGGTATAGTGAAGAAAAAAGTAAAGATAGAGATAGCAATAATGAAGAATAATGTTGGGGGAGAACTAAGGACTTGGGAAGTAAATAATTAAGAATTGTACAGGTTTATGAAATTTTTTTCAGTTGAGCCTCTGAAAGTATTTTTGTTTGTAATTGTTGCGATGGATTCTGGGAGATCCTTCCAAAGTTTTGCGCCATGATACTGATAAAGTGCTTTTCAGAGGTAGATTTCGGGAGGGAAATAAGTTTGTCGCTTGTCTGGTGTTATAGCTATGGATTTGTCTGTTTGCGGTAAGTAATCGCTGAGTGCGGAGGTAAATGATTGTTGTGAATAAGTCAACACCTGAGAGCGCTGTTGAAGTTGGTTGAGGTGCTCTAATTAAGTGTTTAGTGAGTGAAATAATGGCAAGGTGTGAGTTCTAGGGGTGAGTTTGTGATAGTGCGAAATTGCCCCTTTCTGAGTGATGTTAGTTGGGTAAGCGTGAATGATAGTTGCAGTAAGCTAAGGTATGGTATCACTATTGTGGTTTACAAGTGCTTTAAGTGTAGTCTGGAAGGTGGTGTTTAACTCTGAGATGTACGCAATTTGCAGTGAGACGCTTGTTGGGTGACAGAGTTGATGTGGTCATTCCATGTTAGTTTATTGTCGTCGATCGTATGCCACGAAATTTGGTTGAGTGTACCTGTGAGATTTGTCTGGTTATCTATTGTTTAGGTTGATTGTGATGTGGTTTGTGTGTATAACAAGCATTAAGTTGATTTTTAAGATTGAGAGAAAGTTTATTAGCCCGAAACCAGTCAGTGATTTTTGCGAGTTCATGTTATGTTGTTAAAGTGCCTTAATGTTAGAGTTTGAGAGAAAAATTTTTGTGTCATCTGGCAAATAAGATTAGTTTTAGTGTGTTAGAGATGTTTAGTGATGTCATCATGTAAATGAGAGAAAAGGAGGGGTCCACGGATTGAGCCTTGCGGGAAGCCAACTGTGATAGGTTTTGATGGATGAGGCGAATTGCGTGTACGTAACTAATTGTGAGCGGTTAGTGAGGTAACTCCTTACCAATCCAAGGCTACTCCACGGACACCGTCGTGATGAAGCTTGTGGAGAAGAATGTTGTGGGTTCAATGGTGTCGAAAGCTTGGAGAGATCCAGGAATACCCCCATGGTGTGTAGTTTATTTTTTTAGTGGCAAGTTGAGGTTGGTTTGTTTAGTTCAGGAGTGCCATGTAAGTTGAGCGTTTTTGGGCTAAAACCGTATTGATTCATGACCAGAATATTGTGCTTGTTGAAGAATGTAGACTGACGTGTGTACATGATTTTTCAAGTAGTTTTGAAAAAGATGGAAGACAGAATGGGCTTGTAATTTGCAATGTTATGTGTGTCTTTGTTTTGTATAATAGGAATGACTTTGGCTGATTTGATGTGATCTGGGAAATTCCGGTGAGAGTGATTGGGTTAAATGTGCATCAGAGGCGATATATGTTTATCATATGATTGTTAGAAATCCCAGTACTATATTTACGGTATCCAGCACTTTTACCAGGTTTCAACAGGTGGCGAAAGTTTTGTGCATTTCGTCTACAGTAACTGGCTTCAGACAAATTGAAGTGGAATGGTGTTTTTGCGGACGGTGTTTATTAAATGAGTGGTTGGAAGGAGAATTTGTTAGCCAAGTTTTTGCCCAGATTAGTGAAGTGATCGTTGAATGCATTAGCTGTGTCAAGCGGGTTCAGTTAAATCTGCTATTATTATGGAGTGAAAAAGGTCAGGGATTTGTTTAGTGGATACCTTATGCGTCTAGAATGTTGTTGAGGAATGCCCAGTGTTAGAGATAATTTTTGAGTTTCTGAATTTGTTCTGTGTTGTGTGTTTTCTTGGCAATACGAATAATGTGAGTTAAGTTGTTTTTTATGTTTGGATTTTTGTTTTGGTTGCTGGTGTGTTTTTTCTTCAGTGTATGTTTGTAGAGGCCGTGCGTGTTGATTGACTTGGAAATTGTGTTGTACTCCAAGGCTGCTTGTGGTTACGATTTTTTAAGGTCTTCTTTTGTTTTATAGGGGGAATGATTCGTTGTAATGTTGGTATATTAAGTGTAAGGAAGTTGCTGTACGCTTGTTGGGTCATTTTCTTTGAGTATATGTTCCCATGTTCAGTGGTGAGTCTACGGTTAAATGTGCTAATGTTGTGATAGCCCGAGAACTGGTCCTGAACAAGACTTGACTTTAAACATGCGACATTATGGTGGTCTTGTTATACAGTCATGCTGAGCATGAATTCGGGTGCTTTGTACATTCACTCTGTTATAACTTTAACGAACCCGAAAGTTATGCCAATCTTGTCCCAACAGTGATTCTTCTAGCATGTGTCAATAAGAGTCACAAACTTTGCCATAGACATCGAGTGCATATGAAATGGCTTCAAAATTTTTGGTAGTATCCCAAATTTGTTCAGCGGTTTACGAAGCTTACCTGGAATGTCTTCGTGTAGGTTTTACTTGGGCTAAATCAGCGTTAAAACGATGAAATTGACGAGAATGTCGAACGATTACCAGAACTCATTTCACAGGAAAAGGTTCAATTGGGAGGTCAGCGAAGGTTTCAAAACGTTTCAGGGGCGTGGTATCATCATCATTAATTTAGATTTATACAGTTTCATAATGTTCATGAGTTTAGTATTCAAATGAATTAGTGTAAAGTTTTATTTCTGTTTGTTGTGATATTATTGTGACTTGATTTCTATGTGTGAAATTGTGGGATGATGATTTGAAATTATACGGAAAAAGACATTTTTGAACCAATAAATGACTCTACCAGTTAATTGGCTATGTTGGCCGACTAACCCCAGCTGAGATTAATAGAATGATGGCGCTCTCTACACTGGAGTTTCTAAATAGGCCGTGCACTTGCTTCAAAATCTGAAAAGGATCCCGTTATATTATAGGCCTAAATCGTGAGTTATTGTAGTAAGGTACGACGTGGATGTTTTGCAGGACGGTTATAGTCCCATTCGGAGAAGAGAAGTCCAGAATAAGTACAAAAAAACTACCTGTAATATAGCCTACCAAAAAAAACTGTAAATACATGTTGACATCATGGAGAAAAGATTCATGTTTACAGTTTCATTTGAAAACACTTACATTTGAAATGTTTCATTTCCAAGGGGGAATTTTAATTTGTGAATTTTCTAAATATTAATGTAGGATAGTAGGGGCTTAGGCAAGTTCAAAACAAGGTTTGCGTGTTTCTTTTGCCCTGT